>CM031239.1:807775895-807904892 GCA_018340775.1 Taxus wallichiana var. yunnanensis | reverse complement strand
GCTTATCATCATAAAGTTGTAATACTATATGCTATTACATTCAAGACTGTGTGTTATCTACATCACTTAACGCCTATTATAGCACTCACTGAAAACCAGAACTCTCTACTTCTACCTTGTCTATGCAAATGTTTTTGTAATGAATATATCGTTTCCTCATTCTGCAATGCCATTGTAGCTAAGGGGATGAACATGTTCATGATTAGATTCCTTCTGCTTGTTGTATTTTACTTGTGCTAGCAACTATGTGATCGTTAGTGCTAATGTCTTTTTCGCAGCGAATCGTGGATTGCTTATAGACATTCATGGATTTTTAAAACTACTGTGATGAAAGTAAAAATATACATTTTAGTATGAGAGAAAAGAAAACCGATCAACATTCATGCAATATGTGTGGACAGATTGTTATGTGGGTCTTATATATTCTTAAAGTAGATGTTTACCAATCAAAACTGTAATTCGGGGTCATGAGTTTAGCATCGTTGTGCAAAATTTCACCTCCTTCAAATAAAACCTTACCTATGTAATTTAGATTACTTCAATTTTCTATGTTGTAATTTCAGTTTTCTGCACTTCAACTCCAATCTTCAAGTTAGGTGCTTTTAGTTCCATACGCCATCATTGTCTTCACAAAACACCTCCTTTTTGGTCAACTTCCCAATCAGACTCTTAACCTAGTTCACAAAGTTTATAGTTACTAAACTAATTTTGAAACAGAAGATAATATCTATACATTTTTTGTTTTTGCTGAATTCTATTCGTTTGAAACAATTATACCATATATGTTAATAAACAGTAAGGCTTATTCCTTGACTGCCAACTTGAACAAATGGAAATTTCTCCCAAAACATCTTATTGAAGGTATATAATACGTTCATGCAAGTAGGCTTCTCGTTTTCGCTTAAAGCAAAAAAAAAGAAATGCTTTATGAGAGGAATCCATGTCTTCATGTCTTTCCATAGCAGAACAACCTGAGGTGGTTTCTGCTGATTTTTCATCTGCTCTGAAAACTATGTGAAGCGCAAAATGCAGCTGGGCAACCAACATTTTCTTTAGGCAATCAGAATCGGTTTAGTATCATGTGCATTTAGTTCTTTTCATGTGTCTCTGCAACATCGAAGTTGATGTGTGCATTTTTTTTTGCAGGGAGGCAACATATTCATAAAGTGAATAGTGTAGCGAACATCAGTGTGTGAAACCCCTTCTCTGTTGCCATAATCCGGGCTTTCAAAGTTGAACTCAACAGACATACGTTGTAGGTATGGCATGCTATATCTTTTTCCCTTGACAATGTGTGCTTTCATTGTTTGGAATTCTCTTTCATGCTATGGGAATTCTTGCTCTCCTGTTGCTACTTTTTTCGCTATTGGACTGAACAAAACCAAAAATAAAACTATGGCTGCCATGTGCATTTCTGTAGAAGGCTATGTCCCTGCGAAAAAGAAACCAGCTCACATTGATGACATGCTAAAAAACATAACCTTTTTAGAGACATTGCATTCAAGTATAACGTGGGCGATTGCTTATTTGATACATTTGTTGTTTTGTTACACTTTCGTTATACCTCTATTGAACTCCGAACTGGAATCATAGACCACTTCTTGCATTCTTTGCATAGAGGCGATGCAGATGCTTTTAAATCGCTCCATCTGGAACTAGATCATGACACCCTTTACGCTCTGCATCATATCCACGATGCGCAAACATATTTCCGTCGAATGCGACTTTCAGCAATGCCCATTGCAAATGCAACCGAGATTGGTCTATGGGGCGACAACTTCTGTATAAACTGGTTGGCAAAATGGCTTAACATACCGATATGGGTCTGGTCGAAAACAACAGGCAATAACTATTTCCAATTCAATGCACAAAGCCATCTGCTTCCATTCTGTGTATTGTTTCATGATGCAAACCCTAGTTGCGGCCATTATGAGCCATTGTATTGGAAAAAAAACCGGCTCCTCTGTTGCACTTGAAAGAAACACGATTTCAGATTCTTGTATTGCACTTAAGACTAATTGGAACAATGTTGACCATAGTCTACAGAATGCAGGCCTGCACAGAATAAAACATGCTACTTTAAACTGTGGTGAAAGCCTATTCGACTCTATTTGTCAATTATGCAATCATGAATTTGACATTCATTGCCTGAGGCGATATGTTGCACAGTCTTTTTGCAATGCATATTTGTCCCAGAATTTGCATGCTTTGTCTTGCTTGCAAAATTACCTTGACATTGCTATAATTGAAAACATACCGCACATTGCAAATTGGCAAGGCTTTATTATAAACATCGCCATTCCCTATAACAATGGAAGAATTGAAGGAAATCAATTTTGCTTACAATGGTTGTCGATCATTTTTAATGTAAAAATACAAGTATGGGATGCACAAACCATTACCATTGTCGAAGTGTATTCTGGTTTATCAAAACCAGCAACCACATACAATCTTTTGTACTTTTTTTCAAATGAAGGTCATTCTCATTATGAAGGTTTGATTCAAGCATCGCCAACTACGTTGACTACTTGTAATTCCTTTTTGCATGAGAAGACACAAAGATCACAATTAACCAATTCTTTGCGCAAGATGAAACATGAAATACGAACCCAAAAAAGCAGTAAATGCTCACAAACTTCAAAACACTCCAATGACCAAAAAATAAAAGTGATAAACCACTCTAGAATTTCGCTTCGTTGTCTTAAAATTGAAATTCGCCAAAACGGAAACAAGCAATCAAAATCTAATATTTATATACACAATTTCAAAAAAAAATTAATGATACACCAATACATGGTTGTCCGGTTTGTAAGCAATTGAAATTCAAGTCCAACATGACTATGTTTAAAGATCCAGAAAAAAAAACATATTTTGCTCTGAGTAAAGACGAAAAATTAAAAGAACAGAAAAACATATGTGTTGATTGCTACAGATGTTTGAGAAATGGAAGATTGCCAAAACTTGCATCGCCTTTTTGCATAGAATTGAACTCCGAGATTGCTTCTGTAGCAGTTCTTAGTGATCTTGAAGAGAGGCTAGTTGCTATGAGAATAGCATTTGCACAAATAAGGCATTGCACACATAGAAAACCACAATTCACCTTGAAAGGAGCCATAATAAACGTGCCTTCCAATGTGGATATAATACAAAAAGCATTGCCAAGACATGTTGAAGAAACAAAAACTATTGTTGTCGAACTCAAACGTCGTTTGCAATACAAAGATGCCTTTCATACAGGAAATGTGCGACCTAATGCCATCATGAAAGCATTGCATCAACTTTGCAAAACAACTTTGTACCGAATGGAAAAAGTTCATGTCAATAAAGAATGGATTCGATTCCTTCCATCAATTACTGATGTTGACTTTGACAATCAAACAATTTCGAGCAATAGTGATACGGACGAAGAAAGTGACAACGAATATATCAGTGATACTTTAGTCCATGGATTTACAAATGCGCAATGCATTGTTGACCTGCAAGATAAGCTAATACAAATTGCTCCGGCAGAGGCTCAACGTCCACTTGGTATATTCCAAGATAAATTTTCAGAGGAAATGAACTTTCCCACTCTTTTTTTTGGTGAACCTCGTCACGCAAATGTTGTGAAATCAATTTCTTTTCACAAAATTGCTCAATGGGAAGTCTTGCATACTGATCGGCGATTTTCTTATCATATTGCCAACTTATTTTTCAAAGCAATTAAGATCATTATTGCCCAAGTGCGAGCATGCATTTGGGTTCGGATTCGAAAAGGGCAACTGAAAGGAAGAAAGCTCTTAGCAAAAGATGTTAAATACAAGCCCAACCTAGAAAAAATATTGAAATATGATATTGGATACATCGACTTCAAAAAAATACGGATTTCCCCAGACTACATGCAACAAGTAAAAAAAAATGTTTTTGCCATGATACGACAACTAGGACCCCCAACATTTTTTTTGACCTTTTCAAGTGCTGAGCATTGTTGGAAACCCCTTTCACTGCACTATCAAACCTATATGACCAACATATGCAATCTTCTCCTATTGGAAAACAATGACCTAATGATTATAATGACAAAAACTTTCACATCAAACACGATCCAATCACATGTACTCGCTACTATAAACATCGACTAAACGCACTCAAAAAATTGTTGTGTGACGATAATACATTCTTTGGAGACATTGACTATTTCTAGGTTACTGAATTTCAAAGCCGGGGAAATGCCCATAGCCATTGGTTGGTATGGACAAAAGACGCACTGTATATGGAAAAGACAAAAACCCTCCATTTCACACTTTGTCGACACCTACATAACTTGTAACACATAATCTTTTGCTCCTAAAGTAGCGAAATTGCATGAACATCACCATACACAGAGTTGCAAAAAAGGTAAACAAAAAAATGCAGGTACAATTTCCCCCAGCCTCCAATAAAACAAACACAAATACTTGAACCACTAGAAACCACTTATCCATCGGTATCCGAAAATGCAAAACACATTTTCTCAATTTTGGCAAAGAAACGCTATGACAGCTCATTCTCCTTTGATATGTTTCTAGATGATTTGAACATGAATGAAGTTGAATACATACAAGCTATCCAAAGCACTATCAAGTGACCAACACTATTCATGCAAAGAAAACCATCACAAGTATGGAACAATACCTTTTCAAAAAAATGCCACCAATATGGAAGGCGAACACAGATGCACAGTTTATCCTTAATGCATATGCAGCTGCAACTTATGTGAGTTCGTACATGACAAAAATCGATAGATCAACCACAAAAGCATTCAAAAGAATACGTAAAGAACACTACACATCGTGCATTGATGCGGCCCAAATGATACAAAAATTATCTAATGAAATGCTTAATTCGCACCAGATGTCTGCACAACAAGCAACACATATTGTTTTGTCAATACCCTTACATGGTAGTTCTAGGAAATGCATGTTCATAAACACTTCTTGTGCTGAAGACCGAACATTTATTTTGAAGCATCCAAAACAATTGAGTCAAGAACCTGATGACTCCGAAAGCATTATGTGTCGATCTATCATAGACCATTACATTGCACGACCACAAGCAATTGTCGACATTTGCCTTGCTGATTTTGTTTCTAGATATACTAAGGATGGCAAACCAGATTGCAAAAAAGGCAAAGAGCGTGTAATCCGATTTGTCAATTACAACAAACATGTGGACAAAGAGAATTATTGTCGAGAGAAGGTCTTGTTATATGTTCCATTCCAAAATAGCGAGGAAAGCCTCAAGAAAGGCATATTGACATGGCAAGATGCATACATTTTCCATCATAAAACTATATGGCAAAATGAGACACGCTTTGTCCACAATATCAACAATACATGGGGTGACATAAAATCAGCCCTTCAAGACATAAAGAATGAAGCAAACAATGCTTCCACAACATCCTCTTTCCAACAACAAACCGAACCAGTCAATGAAACATATGACATACATCTAGATCTTCCTTCGTGTCATTCGATACCACCCAAAAAAAAAACTAAACTATTTGAAATCGGAAAACATCCATTCATCTCCGATAACGCACTATATCACAAAAAAATGAGAATGTTAAACAAAAACAACAGAAATCGTAAAAGACATTGCACTGAAAAAACATATCGATCCTACAACTCCTTTGTATCTCTTCCTGACAGGAGGTGCAGGAACAGGAAAAACATTTACTGCAAAAATGATCTTCGAGACTTTGATTCGTATCTATAGCAATTCTACTAAAAGTGATCCACTAAAACCAAAAGGTCTCATTTTGGCATTCACAGGAAAAGCAACATACAATGCTGGAGGCACAACATTTCATTCAAGCACTCTTATTGCCGTTTAACAAGTCTCTCACTGACACCACTGGGTGCTGAACGACTAGATACATTGTCAAAGCACTATCAACAATTACAACTTGTCTTTATAGATGAAATATCGCTTGTCGGTGCGCAATTACTATATCACACTGACAATCGACTCAGGGATATAAAACAAATGCCCACAGTGCACTTCGGGAACATTGACATGGTCTTTTGTGGTGATTTCTACTAGGCCCAACCTGTGAATGACTGCTTCGTATTTGAACCACCTCGTATAGACAAACAACCGATTCCATATGGATTTTGGGCTGACAAGGTCAAGGTCTATGAATTGACTGAAACAATTAGACAAAAGGACCAACTCTTTGTTTCCATCCTTAATAGAATTCGAACATGTTCACACACATATTCTGACATTTCATACCTCAACAATAGGTGTCACAGACCACCGCCGAATGATCCTTCTTTTCCATACCTTTTTTTTAAAAACACAGATGTCAATGACCATAACAAGAAAATGCTTTCACAAATGCCTGGAGAGGAGATTGTCATCAACGCAATTGACGAACAAGATTCTTTGTATGATGAAACAAATGCATACGCTAAGACAATTTGCCTTCCAAAGACAATTGCTTTTAAAAAAGGCATCTTGGTTGAACTCTTTGCTGGTAACTATGATATCCAGGATGGATTGGTCAACGGGTCGGATGGCACTTTTGATGCTTACACTACTGCAAAAAATCAGGACATCATATGGATCCGATTCAACGATTTAAGCATTGGCCAACATCAAATTGCCAAACATGCACACTTGCGTCCTGCCAACATTGACCCACAATCTGTGCCTATCTTACGAATTGCAAGGCCTTTACAACACTCTCCAAATAAGAAAACTTTGACAATTCGTAGCCAATTCCCTGTCCAGCTTGCATGTGCCCGCACGATACATAGATCCCAAGGACTTACATTAGACGGACTTGCCTTTAGCCCTCTTGGGGTCACGAGACATGGATTGACTTACACAGCCCTATCGCGTGTGAAGAATATAGAAAGCTTGTATTTGCTGCAACCATTGACAAACAAAAACTTCAACATAAGAAATCAAGTTACTATTGAAATGAATCGCCTTGAATCTCAAGCACAATGGCAAGTTGAAAATGATTTCTTCTTGGCTGATATCCACCCATGCATTTTACTTTGTTCTTTGAATACCCAAGCCTTCATGCTCATGTAGAAGACGTCATACACGACTTTAGCTTAATGCAATCTGACATATTGTGCTTACAAGAAACACACATATCTGATAGCAATGCACACAATCTACTTTCAACCTTCCATAACATACACACACATCATGTACACGGTATAATGATTTCCGCTAAATTGCATATACCATTTCTGCACACAATGCAATTCCATGGCGCAAAAGTAGAAGCATTGCTTGCTGTTGTTCATCTCCATGACAAACAATTAACAATTATAAATCTTTATGCAGCTCCAAATGCGACACTTCACAATATCCTTGCAATTATTGATCAAGCTTTATCAAACTCATCTAAACAACAATGCACATACATATTTGGAGACTTTAATATCGATATGCAAAAACATAATAATACTACTGAGCTTTTAAATAAACACATGTCCAATTACAACTTTCATTTTTGCATCGCAAAGGAAAATCCATTCACTAAAAAACATATCGACCACATATGGTCAAATTGCAATAGCTCCAGCCACATATTTCAAAGACATGTATATTGGACTGACCACTCTGCCATTTTCCTTGCACTTGACGTGGACAACTAAAACTTTATTTTCCCAACTTCAACCAAAGCAACTTCGCAGTTCCATAGCACTTTCCTGCACTTACAAATTTTCTACCCGCTCTTACTTTCACAAGAACTATTTTTATTTTTTCCATCGCAACAACTATCATCAATTTCACAACAATTTCAGGATGCTTAAGGTATTTAACAAAAAACTTATTATTAAACATATTTTCCATCACTACAAAAACTATGCATTTTTTTTAATACTCCAATAATATCTGCTACTAATAATATTACATTATACAAATGCTATATCAGCCTCCGACTCTTTGACTGTGACTTATGCTCAAACTTGTTCCTTCTTGCAACAACCACTTTGTTTAGCAAAAATCTTCCATTTCATCTAGTTTGACAACTAAAAAAAAAGGTTCGCTCCTTACTCTTTGCCATGGTTTTTCAATGCGTACCACTTCCATGGAACCTCTATACATTGCCTATTTGTATTCCATTGCAAAAAAACTATGTTTTATAACACTATCACACCTTTTTATCTTCCAAAATTCATTCCTAAAAACAACAATCCATTCTTTTTCATTTTTTTGCTAACAAATTGGACTGTGTTCTTTTGTCTACACTCACTGGAATTCATTTTTCTAATATTCTTCCTAGGACAACAAGATGAAGAGGAACTTGGAAACCATTTCCGCGAATGAACCGCCACAAAAGGAAGCAAAGAGGTAAGAAATTACAGATATCTTGTTGACCATCACTTCACAACTTGCTATATCATTCATGCATTTACATTCTATTTTGCAGGCAACAGACGCTTCCATGTACACCTACATCGATCGATGACCTCAACAGTCGCAAGGTTGGCGCTTTGTTTCAAGGGGATGTCATCGTTGCATACAAAGCAATACTCAACAAAGACCTGAACAAAGAGCTTCTACGCATAGATTTAACCGACAAAGAAGGTGAAATGACCGTGACACTAAATGTGACTGGACATCAAATTGAGGCACATCAAAAAAAGCTTCTACCATCCAAAGGAGTCAGCATAAAAGAATTTAACATAGCGCCAAAGACCAATTACGATCGTGGAGATTGTGACTACATTCTTCTCTTGAATAACAACAACACCATAGAGAACATACCTCCAGTTTGCAACGAGTTCAAGTTCATACCGAATACTACAATAAAACAACTCCTCCGTAGCACAGATAACTATACAATTGGAACACTTGCAGCTGTTGTCACTACTGCCCGCAAGTCCGGAACACAGTTTGTCTTTGAAATTAAGGATGGCCTCTCCATAGAGGACAAAGCGCAGGTATCTTTTCCTCCTTCTATTATCTCCATCACTTTACGTCCCTTTGCTTATTCTTTTTCACTCTAAACAAATTGACCATTCTAACATTTCATTGGTTACAAGTTATACTTGTTCGAGACTTTTGCAGCCTTGTTTGATACAATTGAACAACAACTCCGTAGAAAACAAGTTCCTATTTATTTGTTCAAGAACATTGTCAAGCGAAACAGCCCCGACAAGGCTTTGAGAACTTGCCAATCTACATTTATCACCCCGCTAAGGACTGAACAAGCACTCCAAGATATGCGCACATTGGTGACTGCAACAATAGAGGTGAGAAAATTCAAATTGCAGCGGACTGCCATTCAATACAGTATTCCATTTCTACAATACGAATATTATCTCTTTTCTCTTGTTTGCCATTTCTCAGGTGCAAGGTGAATTAAGAGCCTCCAATGTGTACTCCAAGCCGTTTCAAATTGTATGCACAAAATGCAACTTAGAAGTTCAAGACCTTCTTTCATTGCAACAAACAACAATCACATGTACAAATTGCAACCAGGAGAGCACTTTTCATCATAGCCACCGACTGATCTGTGATTTAACAACATCTACATCGACTGTCAAATGCACTCTTGCTGGTCATTTGTTGTCCACACTACTGCCTCTACTGACTGAAACAACTCATGAAAAGTACGTACAAAACAAAAGCTCCATTGTACATCTCCTCCGAAGTTTTGCTCTGCAAGGAAGTTTCACGCTTGATCAAACCAACACCATTGTCAGTGTCAACACGATATCCACCCATAAGGTTTCTACCTACCCACATTTATACTATCGCAGTTTTTTCATTTACAAAATTTTATGTATTACTAATGTCCCCATTCTCTTCACCTTTGCAGATACTTTAACAGGCGCATTATACAAACTTTTGCCAGCTTTGTTTTGCGATCCAACGCTTCCCATGTAAATAATATAGTGCTAGTCTCTTTAGTTTTCTCGAGTTCAAGAGCATCTTTTCGACTTGGTTTTCATTGCACAATCGTTCCTGGATATAGCATTTTGCTAACCAGCTTTTGTAATGTTCGAAAAGACCTACTCTGTCATGTCCAGTGTATAAAAAACAATATCAATATTGTATATACATAATAGTTAGCACCTTTTTTTTGGCATTTCATCTTAGCTTTCTACACATCTTTCATATGTCTGTTTGCATTCTCATCTTCCATACTTTCACTTTCACTTTCTGGAATGCACAATTTATATCGTGTGCATGGTTTGAGTTCCATACATGTTCTTGCATCAGAGCTTACAAAAGACCTACTCTGGATCATGTGCAAACTCGGAAAATATTCAGCGCTATATGACTTCCACATTAATAATGTTTCATAACAACATACAAAACTCCAACCTATCGTATATACCCCGAATTTGGTCCTGACCATAAAAAAATGATCAAACAGAGTTCTCATACCTTAGCCTATGTATAGAAAACAATATCAGTATTGTATATGCATAGTCATACTAGTTAGCACCTTTTTTGGCATTTTATCTTAACTTTCTACACATCGTTCATATGTTTGTTGCATTCTCATCTTCCGTACTTTCACTTTCAATTTCTGGAATGCACAATTTATATCGTGTGCATGGTTTGAGTTCCATACATGTTCGTGCATAGCAGAGCTTACAACCCTGGTTGAACTGCTTCCACCTGTGAATTGCATCCTTGCTGGATGGAGAATAAGAGCTGTACAGAAACTCAGAAAATATTCAGCGCTCCCAATGACGTCCACATTAATAATGTTTCATAACAACATACAAAACTCCAACCTATCGTATATCCCCTGAATTTGGTCCTGGACCATAAAAAATGATCAAACAGAGTTCTCATACCTTATCCTACACAAGGACGTTTTCTTATTACGTATTCCTTTATACAAATCCAGACCCAGCCAGAATATCGTTCCTCCGGACAACGCATTATACACGGATTCATTTTATTTGCATTTTTCAAGGGTCCTTCCTCCCCCGTAAATTATCCAAAGGTAAAATTAGTCTTATAGTTTACTGCAAAACTTTGTAGAGCGTACCCTACTTTATTTACAGGGTTTCGATCTATTGAACAAAAGTGAGATGACATTACATCATTCATTTTGAGATTCAAATATGCTTTGCTGACCCGTGTGATTTTGAAACTGTAATCCAAACTCTACTTTTAGGTTGGAGTTGTCATTGTGTGTCATGATTTTCTTAGCCATGCAAAATGGAATTTATGATTGGAACAAGGGTTTGCACATTGCGCCAATTGCCATGATAATATCAATGTTGCTGATGCAGTGCTTCTTTTTTTCTACTGAGATCCAGTGCACCGTCTTCACAGAACTTGATCTTCCAGTAAATCCTTTGAGCGAGGCACACTCACTTGACAGTCGGTGGTGGAGTAGGATTTCTTGCATGAAAACAAACCAGGTATGGTTTTTTCAGGATCATCACTTGTGCAGTGTATCGTTGCTGCTCTAAATGGATCGCTCTTCTTCTTCCACTCTACTTTCTTCTGCTTCCTCTCTGTTTTCAAGCACATTTGTGGAGGCAGTGGAAGGTGCTGCTGATCATCAAATTCTTCCATTCTTGTTGCCTCTTTGATGCTTCCGTTTTCAAATGTCCATGTCTTCGGTACATAATTTGTTTTACATTTGTAAGGGATTCCTGGATCGATATCCCAGGGATAGCTTAGTACCATGTTTGAATAGGGATAGAACGCCCACCTGGATGATGCAGATTCAAGAATAGCACAGCACTCTACTTCTTTCTCGCATGCCATCTCAACAAATCTGAAAAACAACTAACTGAATTAACAATCTACTGCCACTGTAATTTGATCAATTCGTATAGACATTACATCGCTCAGCTTCCTTTCTGATTTTCTTTCAATTATCCTGATCCCCTGCAAATTATAACTGTTTTGTTTCTCTTGTTGCTCGATTGACGTGTCATAAAGCAAGTGGAGGGGCACCATTATAGTTGTTTCCAATAATGGAGAGTAGAGCAGTTGAATTGACAGGGATACCTGTAAATAAAAATTGGCACCATTGCCAGCAGAGGATCCTCTCTCGATTGCTTTCAAACATCTAATCACCGCGTCATTTCCAGTTCCAATTTATACTAATAGTTGTCTCACCTTTTCATCTCATTCGGGTTTTAATCATTGTTTCAATAGGGAAACCAAAATCTTTTTTGTATCAATACGAACTGTAAATAGTATTTTTACGTTCAATACAGAGATTAATTTATAAGGTTTTAGGGTTTGAGGTGTTTGGGGATTTTCAACTCTGTATCAAATGCCTGAGCTCTGTCTTTCACTAATGGCGAGACTTCTATTGGTTGCCTATGTCTTAGAAAAAAGGTTTTGTCGTGGTGTTGTGGAGACAGTTGGCTACATTAGAAAACTCGCGGCCCTGATGGAATAGAAGCCCCTAGTATTGACTTATCTCAAGGATCCTTTTCTTTTTAGCCCTGTTCAGCACTCTATTATGGGGGACACATTTGCAGTCGTAGGATGCACATTGGCATGTGAATGCCAAGAATCACTCTGTTTCTACTTGCAGAAAACTGCTAGAAAATTAAAAAATGGTGACTCTAATCAAGCTGTTGTAAGTATTGCAAGGCTCGAGAAGCAGAGTATAGGCATCTTGTATTCCCTCATAAATTCATTCAAGAGGGCTGAAATACGCATCTTGTTTAACACTTTGAGATCAAAATCTCTGCCTCTGCTGGAAATGAGCTCGAATTTCATGTTTGTACTGCTAACATAAGAAGATGTTACAGTGAAACGATTCTGCAGGAGTTCTTGTATATTTCATGTCAACATTTTCCCATTACAGGGAAGCTTCTTCTATATTTATGGGTGCGGAACTCAGTGCCTCAATTTGACATAACCTACCTGCATCTCCTTTTGCCCGAGCCTTCCTGCACTGCTGGCATCGACGGCCGTTAGGTTTTCTTACGCCATGTAAGACCGTGGAATTGTTTTGGGCCGTCGGAGGATTTACTGTGAAGCTTCTGTTTTTTTGTGAGACTCCTGCTGAACACCCTTGACCTGGTAATCCCCTATTGCGCTGCTAGGGTAAATGATACATTTAATTGAAACACTATGGATAGGTGGATTTTAATGTGTGCCGTCACAGGCATGGCTGCGGACGGATGCATGGTCTTAACTGCCAGAAATTTTTTCTCTCCCTATCATATTATCTTCTCAGGCATTCATTACAATGGTATGCCGATTAGAATATTTTATCTTTGTGCCGGGTATATTTTATAATCTTCCAAAGGCATTTGTTTTAAATAATCATTTTGTTCCTCACATATGGATATATGTGTGACAAGTACAACAGGTGCTTCAGCAAGTCGCCTCTTTTCCTCCCTGTATTCACAATTACTCATTTTCAGCGACTCCAATTTATGGTCTAAACTACCTGGCATGTTATGTTCTCATGCATTATTCACCTTGGAATTGCAATTTTATTTCTTTAGCAATGCGCAACGTGTCTTCCTTTCTCTCTAAAATCCATTTGTTTTTAATGAAAAAAATGACATTGACAATAGCATATATGCCATTCCTACGGCAGGTTTTTAGCGTAGTATTCCCGTAATATATTATTAGACAATTCAAAAATTAACCGGATTGTTTTTATTTAAATACTCGTGTTATCTCACACTCGAAGGTGTTCAGATCCTATCAAGGCGTCTACATTGCATCCTTCGCTGCAATTTGCTAGTAAACAAAAGTAACGGAAAAGCTTTCTAAAACACCCTCATGTTATAGTTAATAATCTTGAACTAGGTAATAATGTTGTTACAAACTGATTATAATATGTTTACCTAAATGTGACCTATATATGTATGTATGAGATGGAGATTCCCATCGGTGATTTCTGAGTTACCACAATGGTTGTCATTATCTCCATTACTATAATTTTAAACATTAATTACAATGGTTAGCATTAATTTATATGTGGACTTCAATATTTACAGATTGATCGTAGTGATGACCATGTTGAATGTTTTCAATATTCACATTACTCTTTCTACGGAATACATATCTTCCATTGATAAAAATAATATAGTTGCTTACATGTAAAAGTAAAAAATACATCCAAAAGTAAAAATCTAAAAAATTGTTATTTACCTAGAATTTCCTTCAAGAAATAACCTTGCACAATTATTTACTTGTTATCTTTCACAACCTATTTACCCATTAACACTTTTTTATCTTCCATATATTAACACATTGCTGCAACTAAATACAAAAGAATAAGGGATGCATATCCCTGCCTGCATTTTGAGAAGACAACAATACTTTTTCCCAGCTTCCTTACCAAGTCGTTCCAACAAATAGAAACACGAACCTCATTGAAAAACCCCAAATTTCGCACAGAATAACTCCACAACCCACATAACTAGGTAGTACTTGGAAGGGCTTTATTGAGTGCTTTAGAGTAATCCTCGATTTCTTTTTCCTTCCCGAATTTGTGGCAAATCTTGTATGGAAAATCGATGGCAAATCTCTGCGGAAAATGTATTATATAGATGTCACTCTTCTAAGACTTCTTCCGCACATTTGTGAGTTTATTCGACCACCAATTTTCCCTTCTTCCTTTACTGTGGACAATTATGAATATGAGAATCCAAGTGCAAGCTACCACTCTGCGCTTGGAAACACACCAATAATAATAATTTCTGCGATGCTTGTTGTTTTCATATACATACGGCAAAGATGGAGTAACCTCGAGTTGGGTGAAGCATTGGTAATGGGTTTAACACTGACAAGGGAAAGGGAAGCAAACTTGTATGTTAGATTGGCCACAGAGACATTTGAGGCAGAGCTAACAAATGACACTCCATACACGAGCAGCCATGCTACCAGCTGCTGCCACAACAAAACTTACAATGCATATGCTAGATAGTATGTTGGAAAAGGTGTAAATTACCATGTCTTTCTGCAATGCATTTCGCAGCATTTTTACTGGTCTTTGCCATCGCATTTGCAAATTTTGAGCGCCCAAAACAACATGTTTTCAAATTTCACGTCTTCTTAGCTTTCGCTCAAACACCCCCAAGTCCATTCATGGCCCCGTGAAAAGATGGATGTGCCATTCCATGGCCTTGTTTCCTTCGGTTTTTTCGAGTCTGTGTTATGTCTCTTGTTTCTGTTCTGTGTATTTTGATTGGTTTTTATCTTTGTTACTGTGATTCGAGTCATATTGTCTTTGTATTTTGGGGATTTTAGTGGCTTTTTTGTCTAAATTTTTTAGTTCTTTTGAGGGACAAGGGCAGCAAAAGACGTGGTGTATAACCAGTCAGATAGCGGATTAACAAAGCTAGCAGACTGCGCAAGCAAGATATTCTACGTTACGACGGTAAGCTTCTTTGACATTTTAATTTGATTCTCCAAACATTACAGATTACCAATAGTATTTTAGTTTTACTCCTTCATTTTGTAGATAAGATTACCTCATTTTAAATAATCCTTGTTTGTTCTATTTATTCTTTATTTCATATGGATTTTCCTGAACGTTGCGGATTTATATTTTTTATGGTTTATGGCCCACCTAGGGTTTACAGATCATTTCTAGAGTTTATACTGTATTTATGATGTGGTTTGCCGTTTAAATTTCTTGTTATTTATTTTTCTCTGTCAGCTTGTTTTATGGATATTAGGCTTTTATCTTGTTAGGTTTTAGGCATTTAATAGGGGGTTAAACTGGCCAGGTTAGCGCAGGTAGTAGTGTTTAAGAACTATTCAGTTTGTTCCAAACATAATGTATCGTGATTTTTTTAGGTTCACTAGCCATTCTGTTAAGCTTAGAGGAGTCTGACTTAAGCATATGCTTTTATAGATCCAGACGAATTCGTGAGATTTAAATGTTATTCGCTTCTGTTGAATTTGGAAAGGCTTGATGATCTATTCATGCTTCAATGTTCCATCTCAAAAAAGTCATTTGAGTGCCCTGTGGCCACTCTGGAAGATGGATATTTTTATATAGCTGTTATTTGAGAGTTATTGGTGTTTGTATAGTGTAGGCATTCTTGCAGGTCAACATTGCTTTTATAGCTGCTTCTGCTAATTTTGCGTAGGGGACCTCCCAAATATGTTGTTTTAGCGTTTATCATTGTTTTTATATGTTTTTATCTTATGTTTTTCTGTGCACATCAGATAGGCACCCTGTATTTACCCCAATACATAAATTAGATAAATTTCTTGCTTTAAGGGATTTTGAATAATTAAATTACCACGCACAAATGAAATGCATGCAGGCACCTTGTATACCCCAGTACATGCATCCATGCACCCTGTATATACCCGAATACATAAATTAATTAAATTTCTTGCTTTTATAGCTGCTTCTGCTAATTTTCTGTTAGGTACCTCCCAAAATTGTTGTTCTACTTCTATTTGCCGTTTATTATTGTTTCATTATGCGTTTATGTGATGTTTTTTGTCCAAATACATATGCAATTAGTATGCTTTTGGAAGCATATACCTTTATGCTTTTTTCATTCCGTTTTATTCGTTAATATTTTGATGATGCCCCCTGAAAATCTGTAGCTCGCTTGCAGTGTATAGGCCTTTGTGTCCATAAGCTATATCAAGGCTTGGTTTATGTAGCCTATAATGTTGTTTGATACGATAAATTGTAACTATTGTTGGGGCATTGATGATGTAGGAGATTCTGCTATCCTCGAGGGGTTACAAGGAAAAATGAGTGAGCATGCTGACTGTAAGTGAAATCATTTACTTTCATAGTTCTTCACACTCACTGTTTTGCTTGGCGTTGACGAATATAATCTTGAAGGGTTAGAGATATCTGCATGACGGGGGCTTCCTGCAATTGGATTGTGTCGTATCTATGCTTGGTAATGATAAAGGGAATTCCACTAATTGGAACGCACCTCATCAGTGTGTAACCTATATTAGTTGTTGTGTGTAATACAGAGTGTAACAGTGCAAGATGTTATTGGTGAAGTGTAATATAGAGTCTAATAGTTTAGGATTTCAATAAATAGCTCACGGCAGATGAGGTATAAGAATTGATTGCTTCTGTATTATCCACAAATGTTATTTTGTGATTACCAGAAAATAATTGCACAAATTTGGAGAACACCCCCACAAGCTCTTTTTTCGGGGTCATTTTCACACGAGAAACAGTAGGAATATTTAAACCTCATTTTTCTACAGAGTTCGAGTAGTGGGTTTATTTGCCCTGCTATTCAATTGGTAATGGGAATGATGTTTTTTATGTTTTTTACATATATTATGCTTTTATCTGATGTTTTTTTGTGCACATCAGATATGCACCCTGTATTTACCCCAATACATAAATTAATTAAATTTCTTGTTGAACGGATTCTGAATAATTAATAAATTACTGGACATATTTGATGATATCTATAACTAGACAAGATAACGATTATCTGCTATAGGTTTCACAAAACTAAGTTCTACGGTTTCTTTCCATTAGGGCATGATATGAAAAAGTAATTCAATGACACTTGGGGCTGTACCAATTATAACCGCCGCCACTAGGCCTGTCTGATTATATTTGCCACCAGGGATCCGGACCAATAAACTATACCCTCTGCATTTAGGATGAAATACTACCAGAACAATTGTACTGCTGGAGAGAAGTTTTAATATGAAATAGAGTGGCGCTAAATCATTAAAACTAGTGCAACCAGTAACTCTTCCATCTTTGGTGACCCTTTTCCTAGTCACAAGAGCAATCCGAAAACATGTTTGTCTGATGAATTGTGTGAAAGCTACTTACATAATTCATCTTTATATAAGTCAGGAATAAAGATCCATCTTTATGGAACATGTGTCCTGAAAACATGCTCCATAGATCCATCTTTATATTTCTTTTCAGAAACAGAGTTGTGTGAAGTCAGAAATTCGGAGATGATAATTCTTAATTCTGCCACACTCAGTTCACTTGCACAAGTACTAAAAAGTAGGCTTTAAATAATGCCTTTCAAAATGTTTGACAACTAGATTATAAATATTTGGTCTCATTGTTAAACTGAATGCGATTGTTTTTGAATTTATGACAGTTGTGAAGTTAAAAAAATACGCAGCTCCGAAAGTAAGCCCAGTCATAAATAATTCTGTTTAAAATGTTTGATAAGCCCAGCTCCGAAAGTAGTGAAAATTCTATCCAATAACCACGTGCCCATATCGTAATTTGTTTGTGTTTAAATTAGGACTGTTGGAAAAAAGCTTTAGGGCCGTTGCCAAACGCTCCATAAAATCCTTTTGAAGATTAAAATCTTTCGACCCATTGTGTATTTCTACAATGCAGCCTGTCTTTCTGAGATTGCTATTGTCCCTCTTGTTTTTCAATTTCTGTCTTTTTCCTATGTATTTTTTTGAGTCTTTGTTATGTCTCTTGTCCCTGTTCTGTGTAGTTTGTGTTGGTAGACGTGGACATCCACGTAGGCTTACCTAATCTCCCCTGCCCTTTGCTGTCAAAACACTCCACCCACCGCATTTAAATTCCTTCACCTAACTTCCTTCTTATGCATCTAGACACTTCTTTTTTAATCCGGAAGCTTCTGTGTTGTAAATAATAAAAACTCTGTTTATTTTTGCATTGTACAGGAAGGAATACTCTGTTTTTAAAAAGGAGAAGGAAGGCGTGTAAACAGAGAGCACAGGCAGCTCTGTTCTTTGGCAAATACAATCATTTCTTGTCTCACTGTATCAGATTTGTGAAATATAATACAAATCTGTTTCTCATGCTTTGTATTTTGTTGGACACCTCTGTTATGTAAGAGTAAAAGTAATTTCTGAATTTCTATTTTCTGTATTATCTTGTCTTTCTCCAGCAGTTTGAGTGGTTTTTTATCTTTATTACTGTGATTCGAGTCATTTTGTCTGTGTATGTTGGGGATTTTAGTGGCTTTTTTGTCTAAATTTTTGTGTTCCTTTTGAGGGAGAAGGGCAGCAAAAGAAGTGATTTATAACCAGTCAGATAGCGGATTAACAAAGGTAGCAAAAAGACTGCGCAAGCCAGATATTCTGCGTTATGACGGTAAGCTTCTTTGACATTTTAATTCGATTCTCCTAAAAATTACAGATTACTAATAGTATTTTAGTTTTATTCCTTCATTTTGTAGATAAGATTACCTCATTTAAAAAAATCCTTTTTGTTCTGTGTAATCTTTATTTCATATGGATTTTCCTGAAGGTTGTTTTAGCACAGTTCGGATTTAGATGTTTTCATGTTTTTCAGTTTACTGTTGTAGTTTAGAGTTTAAATTTCTTTCTATTTATTTTTATTTGTCCGCTTGTTTTATGGATATTTGGCTTTAGGCATTTAGTGCTGAAGAACCTTTCAGTTTGTTCCAAACATAATGTATGATGATTGTTTAAGCTCACTAGCCATTCTGTTAAACTTAGAGGAGTCTGACTTAAGTATATGCTTTTATAGATTCAGATCAATTCGTTTGATTTAAATGTTATTCCCTTCTATTGAATTTGGAAAGTCTTGATTATCTACTCGTGCTTCAATGGCCACTCTTGAAGATACATGTTTTTTAATAGCTGTTTTTTGAGAGTTATTGCTACTTGTATAGTATAGGCATTCTTGCAGGACTACATTGTTTACAACTACTAAAATTTGCTTTTATCATTGCTTTTATAGTTGCTTCTGCTAATTTTGGGCAGGGTACCTCCCAAAATTGTTGTTCCAGAGTTTATTATTGCTGTATCTGTTGTTTTTTTCGTGCACATCAGATACTCGCCCTGTATTTACCCCAATACATAAATTACTTAAAATTCTTGTTTGAAGCGATTCTGAATAATTAATGAACCACTGGACATATTTGATTATCTCTATAACTAGATAAGATAATGATTATCTGCTATAGATTGCACAAAACTAAGGTCTGTGGTGACTTTTCATTAGGGGCATGATACGAAAAATCAATTCAATGACACTTGGGGCTGTACCAATTATAACCCCTGCCATTAGGCCTGTGTAATTATATTTGCCACCAGGGACCCAAACCAGTAAATTATACCCTCTTCATTTAGGATGAAAGAGAGTGGCGCTAAATCATTAAACAGAGTAATGCTGAGAAGAAGTTTTAATATGAAACAGAGTGGCGCTAACTCATTAAAACTGTGCCACCAGTAACTCGTCTATCTTTGGTGGCCCTTTTCCTATTCACAAGAGCAATTCAAAAACATGTTTCTCTGATGGATTATGTACAAGCCACTTCATTGTTCCACAGATCCATGTTTATATTTATTTTCAGAAACAGAGTTGTGTGAAGTCGGGATTTGGAGATCATATTTCTTGATTCTGCCAGACTCAGTTCACTTGTACAAGTACTGAAAAGGAGGCTTTAAATAATTCTGTTCAAAATGTTTGATAACTAGATTATAAATATTTGGTCTAATTGTTAAACTGAATGGGTTTGGTTTTGAATTTATGACAGTCGTGAAGTTCAAATAAAATACACAGCTCCGAAAACAAGCCCAGTCATTTTATGCTGTCCAAATACTCATGTAATTAGTATACTTCCTGTTGGATGCATATACCTTTATGCTTTTTTCCTTCTGTTTTATTCATTAGTATTTTGATGATGTCCTATTTTATTGATTAGTATTTTGGTGATGTCCCCTGAAAATCTGCTGCTCACTTGCACGTTTCCATACCTTTTGCCATTTGTTGTATAGGCTATATCAAGGCTTAGATTATGTAGGCTATCATGTTGTTTGATACGATAAATTCTGGGGCATTGATGGTGTAGGAAATTTTTCAATCCTAAGCGTGAGCATGCAAAGCGTAAGTAAAATCATTTCCTTTCATAGTTTGTTATAGTTCTCTATACTCAGTGTTCATTATGCTCAACTATTGAGTCCAGACTATTTCAATAAGTGTTTTGCTTGGCTCTGACAAATATAATCTTGAAGAGTTTGATATATCTGCATGACAGGGGTTTCCTCCAATTGGCACCTCATAATGGCAGCTGTTAGTGGTTGAGTGTTATATATAGAGTGGACCAGTGTAAGATTGTATCGGTGGAGAGTAATATAGAGTCTAATAGTGTGGAATGTCAATAAATAGCTCACGGAAGATGAATTATAAGAATTGATTACTTCTGTATTACCCACAAATGCTATTTTGTGATTACCAGAAAATAATTGCAAGGATTCCTTTTTGGGGGTCATTATCACACGAGAATAGTACGCATTGCTGCTAAACTTCTCCCTCTTCACTTGCAGGTCAGCGCATGAAGGAAACAGTAGGAAATATTTAACCCTCATTTTTCTACAGAGATCGAGTAGTGTGTTTATTTTTCTACAAATGGTAATGGGAATGATGTTTTTCATTTTTGAAACAATGATTTTCTTGATGTAAGGATCAACGATTTCAGCAATATTTTATATGAAGATTATGGACCTCAAAGGGCTGCCCAAAGAAGCCTTATTGAAAGGACTATTGGAGGACTGCTTAACGAAGGTTTTGCATTTACTTTCCACTTGTTAACAATATTCGTTTTGTAACATGTACGCAGATTTGGAGTGGTGATCAAAGAGAAGTTTTCACTTTTTTCTATGTTTTTTTAGAATGGCATAACATATTTTCCAAAGTAGAAGGAAGATTCGGAGTTTCATGTAAGTGCTTGTGATGAGTTTTTAATGTAATTATACTTATAAATTATCACATTATTTTTAAATGAATAAAATTATTTTTTTGAGGGCCGGAAAGGCTCCCAAAACCCTCAAGGACAGGTCCTTGGAAGGGTGCGTTGTCCATTGTAAATAGGGTAATGTTTTTTCTTTTTGTGTTTTATGTAAATGGTATGCTTAATAATATAAAATCTGAAAATACAAATTTAGCTTTAATATATTAAGTAGGTGGTTAATTATATTTTATAATTTATTTAGAATCTTACAATGTTTTATATAATTTAATATATTTTGGAATGAATAAATTAGTAAATATTTATAGCCCTAATTAGATATATTACATTAAACTATGTAAATGTAAAATGGAAATGTGTGCTGAAGAAAATAAAATTATTTTCTTATATTTAAATTATTTATATGAATTTTAAGTAAATGGTATCGTTAATAATTTAAAATCTGAAATTACATTTTAAGTTTCAATTGGATAAATTTTATGAGAAGAGTTTTAATATATTAATTAGGTTGTTAAATGTTTTATAATTTATTTATCTACTAAATTTGATCAAAATATTGTATTACTAATTATTTATTGCCCCAATCGAACTTACATCAAATTACACAAATGTAAATGTGTTGAGGAAAGGAATCATATTTTTGTATGAAATTAAAAATGGTGGTACATCTTTTAAGATTTAAATTTCATATTTACTTATTTTAAAATAATTATATTAATTTATTTTAAAATTTTCATACTTATTTATTAAATTTTTATGAAAATATTTTTAATATTTTACACAATTTATTCCCCAATCGAATATTACTACATCAAATTATGCAAATTTAAATGTGTTGAGGAAAGGAATTGTACTTTTCTATGAAATTAAAAATGGTGATACATCTTTAAGTTTCATATTTATTTATTTATTTAAAAATTACAAATGTGTAGTGTAGTGCCCACTTCCCTTCGACCTCATTTTGTTTTGATGTTTTTAGATCGATTACTTCACTATGGATTTATTATGGTTTCTTGATTTATATGCTAGTAGATATTATAGACATTAGCTGTTATTGATTTAATCTTTATATGATGCATATGGTTTCTTGGTGGACATTTGATGACGATATTTGGATACTTTTGATGTGGTTATTTATCTTTAATTATGACATGTGATATGTTTAATCATATTGAGTAGAACTTGATAATTGGACTAATGTGATGATCGTTTTGATATAAATGATATGTGGAATAGAAATGTGCTAGAAAGTGTTAGTGATATTATACTTGCATAGATGATGGTAAATCATGTGTCGTTTATTTTAGATTATATTGTATATTTGGCATGAATGTTTTAATGCGGCCAACAGCCAAGGAGGTATTCTCTATTCTGCAGGTATATTATATTCACAACAAAATTGGGGAGTGGAGACCAACCACACATGGAATTCGAGAAGAATCCAGCTAAGGTCACCATGGCAACAACTAATTGTGTGTGTGTTAGAATTATCTGGTAAATGGAAAATTGTGACCTAGGGATCATGTGTTGTTTTGTTTTAACTTTTCCTTTTTTGTTTAGGTTAGTATGTGTTGCTCTTAGTAAGTGGAATTTTACTTATGTCATTATTCATTTTCCTTGGATTGGAGTTTACCCCTTTGTTAGCCATGGGTTGTAGGGGGTTAATTAAGTTAATTTGAAATTGTCCTAAACTAATTAAAAGATGTGACCTAAGAGAGTTCATTTATTAGGATTTGATTTACTTGGGATTTTTGTGGATTGATGTGTGTGTTTGAGTTTGAGTGTAGCACACTCTACCCCACATGGGAAACTCGAATTTGGCCTTGGAGGCCAAATTTCAAAGCTTGTGGGACAAGTCAAACTTGTCCCACACCTCTTAAAACCCCATGCCAATCCTACCTATGGGTTGGAAGGCCAAATTTAAGGTCTTTTAGGTGTTTTGGGGGGGATAAAAGGGTAAAAATATTAATTGCATTTTCTTTCAAAATTTAATTTTTGTCCTTTGGGGAGTGGGCTTAGATTGAGTGTGTAAGGTGCTTGCCTTTCTTTCAACCACTTATTAATGGTGCATTGGAAATTGATGTTGACCAAATGATGTGGAGTGGAGGGAAGGAGGTGGCATCCTACTTGGAGCCACATCATTCCTCCCTCTATTTTCTCTATTTATTTGATCCTCTTGTTTGTTTTGGGGTTGGAAGTTTTCATTTTAGTCTTGTGTATTTTGGAGAGGAGAGGAATTGGAAGGAGTTGTGGATTTTTAGAGCTTGTTGATACTTGTGGGAATTTTGTGAGAGCTTGTGGATGCTTGCTTGATCTTGGAGGGATTTGAGACTTCATACTGGAGCAAGCTCTACCATGGAAAGGTAGGAGATTTACATTTGTTGTATTATGTTTTCTTCTTTTTGATATATGAATGAGTACATATGTTGTGTTGAAGTTTTGTTGTTGCAATGCTTGTTGGGAATGGGTAGAATGCCTAAGTTGGGAGTGGGAGGAGACTATGGGGAGTTTAATTGAGGGAGGCATAAGAGATCATGTTCTTGAGGAGGGAGTTTGGGTTGGGTGCCCATAAGAGAAATGCTTGCATTTTCTTCTTGTTTTACTTTGAGGGAGCCATAAGAGTTGAGGGAGGCATAAGAGTGAATGGAGGAATAAGGGGTACTTGAGGGAGGCATAAGAGTTGTTAGGGTATTGTGTTGTATTGGAGGCTTTTAGGTGGCACCCATTCCCATTGGGAGGCATAAGTGGCCTCCCATATGTCTTAGTCTTGTGGCTTTCTTGGTAAGCCTTGTGACTTGTTGTGATTGTTTTTCCTCTTGTGGTGTTGTTGATTCTCTTGTTTTGAAGGATTATGGAATGCATGTGAAATTTTATGTTTAGTTATGTGGAAGCTTGTAGTTGTCATGAGTTGGATTCTCTCCCATTGTGATGTGGTTGGGGCTCGGGGGCCAATGGAGAGGATGGCTTCTCTTCTCCATTGGGTATTTGGTTGGGAGGAGAGCGTTGCCTCTCCCCTTATTTTGTTGTGAATCAAGCAAACTATGGAGGAGCCACCTTGTTGATATTTGGAGCAATGGAACCTTGTTGATGACAATGTGAAACCACCATGTACTTTACCCACCTTGAGTGGAGGAAAAATGTAATATTGCTTTGTATTTTAACTTCCAATATTGTAAATTTGTTTCCACATGAAGTAGGAAATGTTGTAACAAGATTTTGAAGGAAAGTTGTATTGAAATGTTAGTATTTCTTACTCTAAAATTTATTGGAAATGTTGTTGAATTCTTTTGTGGAATGTTGGAAAGAAATTACAAAAGAAAATACGATTGAACACACATCTAACAATTTAAACTTTATCATATATGTTTATAATGATTTTGACAAATTCAAGAGTACCTTAAACCATAAAACACAAGACATGCCAACCACGACATTTTAACACAAAAGAATACTAACATTAATATCCTAAATTATTGGATAAGTTCAAACCTTGATATTAATTAAAAATGACTTGAATTATAATTTACTCTCAAATTCGTGGTCGAATGCATACATGATTAATGGTTTAATGTCATTTGAAATGGTTGTGACCATTCTGCAATATAAAATAATTGTGAGATATGGAGTTATCGTATATGCAAATCTATCACTACCAATGAGTTTGAAGTAATATGATAATATTTGAGCCGTGTGGAAAGGAAGCACTTTCCAATTCCAAAACATGTATATATGGGTCACCAAACTATACTTTCACACGTTTTACATGTGATAGCTCACAATTTGCATATCATTTTCCATGGAAATCTTAAACAAGACTTATGGCTTGGCCGTAACATGCCTCGTAATTAAAAACCTACTATTTTTCTATAATTTATGAAAATTCCCGAGATGATATTTGTAACCGAGAACTTTGACAAATCAGAGTCAAGGATTCCAATTAAATTATATGTAGTAATTCTAAGGCTGATTTTGGAGCCACCCTCGCAAGTATTATTTCATCTAAAAGTGACATCCGCCCAAAACTACATAGAAAAAAAAAGAGCGCAAATCAAATCGAGTCTGAATTCTTCCATTAGCAGATCCACCTCTATGAGGCGAACTCCAATTACCGGCTGTCCCTTAGGTGATTTTGATGCGAATATCTTGAAGGTGAACTAGAATTTGAGGATGCATTCGACATCGAATCATTGATAACAACATAGTTGGTAACTTGCTTGTTGGAAACGCTCAAAGGGTAAGTCGCCATGTGCCATGGATTCCGCCGAGCACACCTTAACAGATAGCTTATTTCGAGTGGAAGTAACATGACCACTCCTCGCCCGAATGTCTCCCACACCCTTCTCCTTGCTCGCATGCTTTCGGCTCGAGCAAGAAAAAGCACTATGTCACGCCCGCTTAAGCTCACGTAACCTCATACACACTCGAAACACTCTTATAAATGCAAAAAAAATGGGGCTTCATGAATACTGATATGAAAAAGATTTACCTCTATGAGATTTTCCTCCACTCGCGCCGTAGCTCCTTCACTCTCCCCCAGATTGATTGCACATGGCCATGCCTAACAAATCAAACTAGCGGCTATTCCATTGATCCATGACTTCAAGTGTAACCACCTCACTCTTTTCCACGTGGTTGGGTGAATGAAGGCGGCGTCTTACACCTCGCTACATTGGTCCGTGGCTTCATCCTTAACCACCATATTGATTGCACGTGGCCGGGATAGTGGAAGAATGACATAGCTATAGGGCGAGATAATGTAGATTTGCAAAATATAGTGAATTCAATGTTTTAGGCGGCTGGTTGGAAGAAGCGTGCATGCCAAGGAGTGGGAGGGAGTCTTGATGGTTGGCAGGTGGCCATTAAAGCCACCCACCCCAATCTTGCTGTCAAACCGAAATTTGAATACTTCCCTCCTTGAAAAGTCTCATGTCCCCTTTGTTCAATTTCAACCTTATGATTAAGTATATAGTTCTACCTAATGAAATTTTTGATAATACATATATGTCATTTTAAATTTTTAATTCTAAATTTATCCCTTTTATACCAAATTAAGATGAATAGACAAAGAAGAGTAACTAAATTCTTTCCCCTTTTTAATGTTCGATTGTTGAGTTACGATCATGACACGAGGTTTTTTCACGGCTCATGTTCTTAAGGTATGAAGAGGCAAGGTTAAATGACCTTCTGGATAATATCTAGCTTATCGACGATAGCTCGACGACAACACTAGTGCCGAGAAGGACGTTAAGGAGGCCTTGGCGATCTAACTAGAATTCTTTTTTATCCTAACCGCCCGACACTATAACAAAGCAACCCGATTTAAATATATTGCAATTCTAAACTGGTTCTCTTAATTTCGATCTAAAAAAAAAAAAAAATTGTCGCATTTTCGGGTTGGATGTTCTTGGCGAAGCAAGTTCTCGACATCGTGAGCGTAGTTGTTTTTGCGTTGTTACATTTTGGTATCGAGCTGGGGTTCAAGCTTGGACCCTTGGGCACACGAGAAACAAAAACAGAACATTTAACTTAGTATAGAGCAAATTCTTTTAAAAATATAAAACCACAATGTTGATAATTATAGTAAACAAAAATTTACAAAACTCGCACAAGACCTAGAACGATGAACTAACTCTCACCTTGATCTATGTCAGGAGGAGGCCCGGATTGGGCGAGGGTCTCTTCATATAGACCTAGACATACCACCGCCGAGCAGGCAGCCAGTAGAGCCATCCTACCTCGGATCTTGCAGACACTCCAGGATGTAATGCGCGTTATATACGCGGAGAGCCCTTGGGAGGACGACTTGCTAGACATAGTTTGGAGCCATCGGTAGATGCCCAGAATCCCTCGACACAGCCGAGGAGCACAGGCAGAACTTCCATGCGGAGTTGGCTAGGGTAGAGTCACCACAGAGAGGACATGGGGACAGGATCTCAAGACATGGGACAGTCTCTGAGCCCTAGAGAGGGAGGAGCATTTAGATAGACCTAGGATTTGCCATACGTCAGCTGCCGAGACCATATCGTGAGATCCTCGAAGCTACGACCATCTCACTATTCGGGTGATACAGGCGGTTTTCAGCAGAGGCCTGGTTAGTGAGCTTGAGCGGATGCTTCAAGCTCTGTCCTTGTACTAGCAACACAAAAGCTCGTGTTGCAATCCATCTTCTAAGGGATGGAGCAGGAGTCTAGTGGAGGACCGAGGAGTAGAAGCTCCATGTTGACTCGGATGATTACTGGGAGTTGTTTGAGGAGCGTTTCAGGAGCAGGTATTTACCTAGGAGGTTTATACAGCAGTGCATAGATGAGTTTCATGACCTCCGTTAGGCATCGATGACAGTAGTTGAGTATGAGAGTCGATTTCTGGACCTACTCCAGTACGTTGACTATATGCAGGATGAGCAGGTATGGATTCACAGGTTCATCCAGGGCCTGAACTTGGATTTGGGTGGCGCAATGCGCATTCACTACCCACAGACATTAGCAGAGGCCATGGAGAAGGCCTATATTGCAGAGGAGACACGAGGAAAGACGCAACAAGCTAGAGACAGAGTTCAGAGCCGTATCCAGTAGATGCAGGATAGTAGGTCGAAGGGGTCAGTTCCTCCTCCACGAGGTGGACAAGAGTTCAGGCAATCTTCATTCAGGCCACCACAGCAGAAGCACCACCGGTAGAGACCCACCCACCTTATCGACCTCCTCAGAGATTTGATGCGCAGAGAGGACGTAGTATGGGGCCTCCTCCTAGGGGTCCCATCAGACACAAGGTGCACCGAGAGCTCAGTCAGCAGGAGCTCGTCAGCAGAGACCTCAGCAGTCCATAGCCGGATCGTCAGGATCTATATCTCAGTCATCTAGAGTACCAGCTGGAGCTACTTCCCACTGGAGAGGACCAGGTAGTTGTTATGGTTGTGGTGTTGTTGGACATCATTGGAGAGATTGCCCACATAACCCTAACAAGGGTAAGATGCAGCAGGCTCGAGCCTATTATTGGAGATATGGCATGGAGTCATCGGATCTACGCAGTGGTCGAGAACCACCAGGCTGAGCACCAGAGTACCGTGATTGAGACGACATGTAGTATTGGTGGTATTTCCACCTCTATATTATTTGATTCTGGTTCTTCTGATTCTTTTATTGCACCATCCTTAGTAGAGCGTTTGCAGGTGGTGGTAGTTAGGTAGGGCCGTAGTTGGGACGTTGAGATGGCTTTTGGAGCCAAGATTTCTGTAGACTCCTTAGTCAAGGAGTGTGTAGTGGATTTGGGACCCTTCACCACTACTTCTGATCTTCGGATCCTTCCATTAGGATCTTATGGCATCATTTTAGGCATGGATTGGTTGTCCGCTCACAGAGCTAGAGTGGATTGTTACCATAAGACTATTGCTTGCATAGATGATCTTGGAGTAGAGTCAGTGATATCAGGAGTTAGGAGGGTCGTATCCATTCGCACCATCTCCGCTATGCAGCTTAAGCGGTGTGCGCGACAGGGGTTGTCAGATGTTTGCTATTACGGTCAAGGATGACGAGATCAAAGGATGAGTCCAGAGGACCTTCTCGATGACCATCCCATCTTATCGAGTTTATTGATGTATTCCCTGTGGGATCTCGGGATTACCTCCCCACGTGAGATCGACTTCCATATAGATCTAGTTCCGGCGCAGAGCCTATCTCACGAGCACCCTATCGGATGACTACTCGTGAGCTATGTGAGCTCAAGTTATAAGCTTGAGGACCTCTCGGAGAAAGGCCTAATCCATCCTAGTGTATCCCCTTGGGGTGCACCCAGTGATCTTCGTGAAGAAGAAGGATGGATCTCTTGGTTGTGTATTGACTACCGTCAGCTTAATAAAGTAACGATAAAAATCATTACCCTTCCACGCATTGATGATTTATTTGATCGATGAAGGGGGCTACGTTTTCTCTAAGATAGATCTTAAGTCGTGGTACCAAGTCGGACAGATATTACCAGACAGCATTCCGTACGAGATATGGCCACTGGAGTTCACAGAAGTGCAGCTTGAGGATATTCAGAAAGGCCTAATCTATCCTAGTGTATCCCCTTTCCGTGATCTTCGAGATATGGATCACTACGAGTTCATTTGAATAAAGTACGATTTCGTTTGACCCTTCCCGCATTGATGTTTATGATCAGTTTGATGAATGGGGTATTCTAAGATAGACCTTACCATCCTTGATCAGATATTCACAAGTGCTCATCTTCCTACGATGACATTCAAGTGGTACCTTTTTTACTCATGCACACGTGTTTATGAGCATGAAGGTATTTAGCACCTTCTTGATGACATTTTGTTCTCACGCACACGTGAGGAGCATGAGGAGTCTTCGCGGGTCTTCAAATGTCTTCGCGAACACCTTTACGGGAACTTGGAGAAGTGTGCGTTCTTTCAGCCTGAGGTGCAGTATTTGGGCCACATCATTTCTGGGGAAGGTATCGCAGTCGATCCTTCCAAGATTCGAGCCATCATGGATTGGCCAGCACCCACTAGTGTGACCGAGGTGCGTAGCTTCATGGGTCTAGCAGGGTATTACAGGAGGTTTGTTCAGGACTTTTCTCGGATTGCGCACCCTATCACTTCTCTTCAGCGGAAAGGGAAGAAGTTTTTATGGTCAGATAGATGTGAGTAGGCCTTCAGTACACTGAAGGAATGCCTCACAAGAGCACCTATTCTTACAGTGCCAGATCCACAGGGTGAGTTCTACGTTTGCACAGATGCTTCCTTGGCAGGACTTGGAGGTGTGTTAATGTAGGAGGGTAGAGTCGTTGCCTTTGAGTCTCGCAAACTCAAAGATTATGAGCTCAATTATCCGACCCATGACCTTGAGCTTGCAGCAGTAGTGCATGCCTTAGTGCGGTGGAGGCATTTTCTTCTTGGCCGGAGATTTATACTCAGGACTGATCACTTGAGTCTTCGCCACCTCTTCACGCAGCCCAATCTCAACGCTCGTCAGTGACGTTGGATGGAGTTACTTTGTGAGTATGACATGGAGATAGAGCATGTGAAAGGGAAGGAGAATGTGGTTGCAGATGCCTTGAGTAGGCGGAGACATGTGGCTATGGCTACCTCAGTGGACACAAATTTTGGAGTAGAATCTTGCAGCAGCTTCCTCATGATAGTTTCTACCTTGCAGCCAGAGAAGAGATTGAGTCTCAGAGACCCCTTGAGGGGAGATTTGATGGATTTTCATTAGAGGCAGATGGTCTTCTCAGACACAAAGGTCAGATATATGTTCCTAGAGATGGAGGCTTGAGACAGGACATTTTGAAAGAGGCTCATCGTGCATCTTATTCAGCCCATCCGGGGTGAAGAAGATGCACGCCACCCCGAGACAGAGTTGTACTTTTGGAGAGGACTTCGGAGAGACATAGCTTCATTTTGTACACTATTTAGAGTGCAGAGGGTGAAGGCCGAGCATCAGCATCCAGCTGGCCTTCTCTATCCTCACGCCATACCGGAGTGGAAGTGGGACACCATTTCCATGGATTTCATCATTGGATTACCTACGTCGAGGTACCATCACGACACCATCATGGTTACGGTGGATAAATTGACGAAGGTAGCTCACTTTTCTCCTAGTGAAGACCACCTATACATCAAGTGCTGTGGCACGAGTATACCTTGATGAGATTGTCAGATTACATGGGATTCCGCAGAAGATCATTTGCGACCGTGACCCTTTGTACACCTCCCATTTCTGGACCACCATGCAGTATGCCCTCGGGATGAGGATTAATTTCAGCACAGCTTATCACCCTGAGACAGATGGACAGACAGAGAGGGTGAATCAGATTTTGGAGGACATGCTCAGGATGTACGTGATGGATCATCAGTCGAGATGGGAGGAGTATCTGTATTTGGTGGAGTTTGCCTACAATAATAGTTTCCGAGTTCTATAGGCATGGCTCCTTTTCAGGCATTATATGGTAGAGAGTGCAGGACACCTCTTAGTTGGGATAGGATTGAGGACAGGGTTTCCCTTGGGCCAGCTTTATTACAGGATATGGAGCAGCAGGTTACTTTGATCAGACAGAGATTGCAGGAGGCGAAGGATAGACAGAAGAAGTATGTAGACCAACATAGGACAGATCATAGTTTTGAGGTAGGCACGAAGGTGTTTCTTCGTGTCAGACCGCATAAGAGCCCTATCCATTATGGAAAAGGTTCTAAGCTTGCTCCTAGGTTTGTGGGTCCCTTTGAGATCTTGGAGCGCCTTGGTCCCTTGGCCTATCGTCCTAGCATTGCCACCTAGCTTATCTCGAGTCCATGATGTATTTAACATTTTTGTGCTTAGGAGATATATTTCGATCCTTCTCATGTGCTAGATTGGACCGCATTGTAGGTTCAAATTTCCCGCCGACTGACCTGCAATGGTGTGGATCTGGGGCTAAGGGGAGGGGGAAGGTGATGGTTGATCCCATGTGCATATTCGATCGCATAGGAGCGTAGTTCACGGGCCTTCGGGCGTTAAGCAAGAGAGATTCATCAGGAGATGTTCGGTCCAATGGGATAGGTATGATGAAAGCTGCAGCCTACTTGGGAGGATGCTACTTTGCTACGAGGACAAGTTTCCACACCTTTTCCGCGTGATTTCCGGGAGGAAGTCGAGTCTAAGGGGAGGGGGATGTAGTGCCCACTTCCCTTCGACCTCATTTTGTTTTGATGTTTTCGAGACTGATTACCTCACTATGGATTTATTATGGTTTCTTGATTTAGCATGCTAGTAGATATTATAGACATTGAACTGTTATTGATTTAATCTTTATATGATGCATATGGTTTACTGGTGGACATTTGATGACGATATTTGGATACTTTTGACAGGGTTATTTATCTTTAATTATGACATGTGATATGTTTAATCATATTGAGTAGAACTTGATAATTGGACTAATGTGATGATCGTTTTGATATAAATGATATGTGGAATAGAAATGTGCTAGAAAGTGTTAGTGATATCATACTTGCATAGATGATAGTAAATCATGTGTCGTTTATTTTAGATTATATTGTATATTTGGCATGAATGTTTTAATGTGGCCAACAGGCCGAAGGAGGTATTCTCTATTCTGCAGGTATATTATATTCACAACAAAATTGGGAGTGGAGACCAACCACATCGGAATTCGAGAAGAATCCAACTAAGGTCACCATGGCAACAAGTAATTGTGTGTGTGTTAGAATTATCTGGTAAAGGAAAATTGTGACCTAGGGATCATGTGTTGTTTTGTTTTAACTTTTCCTTTTTTTGTTTAGGTTAGTATGTGTTGCTCTTAGTAAGTGAAATTTTACTTATGTCATTATTCATTTTCCTTGGATTGGAGTTTACCCCTTTGTTAGCCATGGGTTGTAGTGGGTTAATTAAGTTAATTTGAAATTGTCCTAAACTAATTAAAAGATGTGACCTAAGAGAGTTCATTTATTAGGATTTGATTTACTTGGGATTTTGTGTGGATTGATGTGTGTGTTTGAGTTTGAGTGTAGCACACTCTACCCCACATGGGAAACTCGAATTTGGCCTTGGAGGCCAAATTTCAAAGCTTGTGGGACAAGTCAAACTTGTCCCACACCTCTTAAAACCCCATGCCAACCCTACCTATGGGTTGGAAGGCCAAATTTAGGGTCTTTTAGGTGTTTTGGGGGGATAAAAGGGTAAAAATATTAATTGCACTTTCTTTCAAAATTTAATTTTTGTCCTTTGAGGGAGTGGGCTTAGATTGAGTGTGTAAGGTGCTTGCCTTTCTTTCAACCACTTATTAATGGTGCATTGGAAATTGGATGTTGACCAAATGATGTGGAGTGGAGGGAAGAGGAGGTGGCATCCTACTTGGAGCCACATCATTCCTCCCTCTATTTTCTCTATTTATTTGATCCTCTTGTTTGTTTTGGGGGTTGGAAGTTTCATTTTAGTCTTGTGTATTTTGGAGAGGAGAGGAATTGGAAGGAGTTGTGGATTTTTGGAGCTTGTTGATACTTGTGGGAATTTTGTGAGAGCTTGTGGATGCTTGCTTGATCTTGGAGGGATTTGAGACTTCATACTTGGAGCAAGCTCTACCATGGAAAGGTAGGAGCTTCACCTTTGTTGTATTATGTTTTCTTCTTTTTGTTATATGAATGAGTACATATGTTGTGTTGAATTTTTGTTGTTGCAATGCTTGTTGGGAATGGGTAGAATGCCTAAGTTGGGAGTGGGAGGAGACTATGGGGAGTTTAATTGAGGGAGGCATAAGAGATCATGTTCTTGAGGAGGGAGTTTGGGTTGGGTGCCCACCTTGTAAGAGAAATGCTTGCATTTTCTTCTTGTTTTACTTTGAGGGAGCCATAAGAGTTGAGGGAGGCATAAGAGTGAATGGAGGGATAAGGGGTACTTGAGGGAGGCATAAGAGTTGTTAGGGGTATTGTGTTGCATTGGAGGCTTTTAGGTGGCACCCATTCCCATTGGGAGGCATAAGTGGCCTCCCCATATGTCTTACTCTTGTGGCTTTCTTGGTAAGCCTTGTGACTTGTTGTTGTGATTGTTTTCCCTCTTGTTGTGTTGTTGATTCTCTTGTTTTGAAGGATTATGGAATGCATGTGAAATGTTATGTTTAGTTATGTGGAAGCTTGTAGTTGCCATGAGTTGGATTCTCTCCCATTGTGATGTGGTTGGGGCTCGGGGGCCAATGGAGAGGATGGCTTCTCTTCTCCATTGGGTATTTGGTTGGGAGGAGAGTGTTGCCTCTCCCCTTATTTTGTTGTGAATCAAGCAAACTATGGAGGAACCACCTTGTTGATATTTGGAGCAATGGAACCTTGTTGATGACAATGTGAAACCACCATGTACTTTACCCACCTTGAGTGGAGGAGAAAAAAAAAAATGTAATATTGCTTTGTATTTTAACTTCCAATATTGTAAATTTGTTTCCACATGAAGTAGGAAATGTTGTAACAAGATTTTGAAGGAAAGTTGTATTGAAATGTTAGTATTTCTTACTCGAAAATTTATTGGAAATGTTGTTGGATTCTTTTGTGGTATGTTGGAAAGAAATTACAAAAGAAAATACGATTGAACACACATCTAACAATTTAAACTTTATCATATATGTTTATAATGATTATGACAAATTCAAGAGTACCTTAAACCATAAAACACAAGACACGCCAACCACGACATTATAACACAAAAAGAAAACTAACATTAATATCCTAAATTATTGGATAAGTTCAAACCTTGATGTTAAATAAAAATGACTTGAATTATAACTTACCCTCAAATTCGTGGTCGAATGCATACATGATCAATGGTTTAATGTCATTTGAAATGGTTGTGACCATTCCAATATAAAATAATTGTGAGATATGGAGTTATCGTATATGCAAATCTATCACTACCAATGAGTTTGAAGTAATATGATAATACTTGAGCCGTGTGGAAAGGAAGCACTATCCAATTCCAAAACGTGTATATATGGGTCACCAAACTATACTTTCACACGTTTTACACGTGATAGCTCACAATTTGCATACCATTTTCCATGGAAATCTTTCTATTTTGCTATAAATGAAAATTCCCTGAGATGATATTTGTAACCGAGAACTTTGACAAATCAGAGTCAAGGATTCCAATGAAATTATAGGTAGTAATTCTAAGGCCAGATTCTGGAGCCACCCACGCAAGTATTATTTCATCTAAAAGTGACGTCCACCCAAAACTACATAGAGAAAAAAAAAGACGCATGCTTATCAAACGCCGAGTATGTTCTTCCATTAGCGAGACTCACAGTGCCAAACTCCAATTGCTGCTTTGCCGCTTAGGTGATTTTCATGCGAATATCTTGAAGGTGAACTCAGAATTTGAGGATGCATCGATCGACATCGAACAGATAACAACATAGTTGGTAACCTGCTTGTTGGAAACGCCCAAAGGGCTGTCGCTTTCACGCGGCCATGGATTCCAGCCAGAGCACACCTTAGCAGCGTTGTTTCAGTGGAAGTAACCCGCCCCCTCCTCGCCTGAACGTCTCCCACACCCTCCTCCTTGCTCGCGTGGATCTGGGCAGAAGAAAAAGCACTGTGTCACGCCTGCTAAGCTCACTGTAACCTCATACACTCTGAAACGCTCTTATAAATGCAAAACAAATGGGGCTTCATGAATATTCTGATATGAAACAGATTTACCTCTATGAGATTTTCCTCCACTCACGCCCGTAGCTCCTTCTCTCTCTCCCCAAAGCGTGCGGCGGGCAGCCGAACAAATCGAACTATGGCTGTTCCATTGATCCATGACTTCAATCAGTAACCACCTCACTCTTTTCCACGTGGTCTGGGTGAATGAAATGGTGTTTACACATGCTATGCTAGTCCGTGGCTTCATCCTTAACCACCATATTGATTGCACGTGGCCGGGACAAGTGGAAGAATGACAGGGCGAATGGGTAGAATGTAGATTTGCAAAATATAAAGTGAATTCAATGTTTTAGGCGGCCGGTTGGAAGAAGCGTGCACGCCAAGGAGTGGGAGGAAGTCTTGATGGTTGGCGGTGGCCATTAAAGCCACCCACCCCAATCTTGCTGTCAAACCGAAATTTGAATACTTCCCTCCTTGAAAAGTCTCATGTCCCCTTTGTTCAATTTCGACCTTATGATTAAGTATATAGTTCTACCTAATGAAATTTTTGATAATACATATATGTCATTTTAAATTTTTAATTCTAAATTTATCCCTTTTATACCAAATTAAGATGAATAGACAAAGAAGAGTAACTAAATTCTTTCCCCTTTTAATGTTCCATTGTTGAGTTACGATCATGACACGAGGATTTTTCTTCACCGGCTCATGTTCTTAAGGTATTGAAGAGGCAAGGTTAAATGACCTTCTGGATAATATCTCGGCTCATGGACGCCGAGCTCACGACAATGCTAGTGCCGAGAAGGACATTAGGGACGTTACCTAACTAGAATTTTTTTTTTAATCCCTGCCCTTGACACTATAACAAAGCGACCCAATTTAAATATATTGCAATTCTAAAGCTGGTTCTCTTAATTTCGATCTTAAAAAAAAAAATTTGTCGCATTTTCGGGTTGGATGTTCTTGGAAGCAAGTTCTCGACGTCGTGAGCGTAGTTGTTTTCGCGTTGTTACATGTAGAGTTTAAATTTATAAATTATGCAAATTTAAATGTGTTGAGGAAAGGAATTGTACTTTTCCATGAAATTAAAAATGGTGGTACATCTTTATGTTTCATATTTATTTATTTAAAAAATACAAATGTGTAGAGTTTAAATTTATCTAAAGTTTAATTTTTCATTATGTCTTTTGTGTATTGTATATTTGTTTATAAATTTATATAAAGTTTAATTTTTCATTATGTCTTTTGTGTATTGTATATTTGTTTATAAATTTATTTATAGAAAGTTTAATTTCTCATTTAAGACATGATAGTAATTATAAGAATATATGTATATGTATTTAGTTTGATTAGAGGTGTATGTGTATGTTTAAATAGATACTAATTACAAATCACTTACAGTACATTGAATAATTTTATATGAATGGTTTGGATATGTTTAATTAGATGGATATTTTCACGTCAATTTGAAGATGTATATGTATGTTGTATATTGATATGAAATTAAAATAAATGTTATTTAAAGATGTGTGTATTTTAAATAGATAGTAATTACAAATCATTTATAAGTACATTGAATAATTTTATATGAATAGTTTGGATATGTTTAGTTAAATGGGTATTTTTAAATCAATTTAGAGATGTATATTGTATATTGATTTGAAATTTAAATAAATGTTATTTAAAGATGTGGGCATTTTTTTCGAGTGTGAGTATTTTGTAATCAAGATTATTAATATTTATCTATTTATTTGTATATTTAAATATTTTTGTTTTAAAATGTGTATATATATATTTTTGAGTATTTGTATATGCGTATTTAGTTTAATTAGAGGTATATATTTTTACATTTATTTTAAGATGTGTACTTACACTTATATTTGTAAATATAATTATTTATTTTTATATTAATATAGAATTTAAATAGGTACAAACAGTTATAAAAATATGTACGTGTGTTTTATTTTGTAATTATTTGAATGTGCGAGTAGTTTGTATGTATATTTCTGTGAAATTTATGGATGAGTACAAACAATTATATGTGATTATGTTTTTAGTTTTATTGTGAATATTTGTAGCTATAATAAATGTTTACTTATTTAGTTTGAATTTTTGTATGTATTTTAGGTCTGAACAATTATTTCTTAATATTTGGTGAAGTATGTGTATTTAGTTTGATTGTAAGTATTTTTAATTATAATTTTTATTTGTATGTGATAGTGCTTTATATGAATATTTATATTTAAATCAGTAGGTGTGAACAATTAGATAAAAAAATTTGGAATATATATATGTATTTAGTTGGATTATAAATTTTTGGGATATGTATGTGTATTTAGTTGGATTGCGTGTATTAGTATTTCTAAAAATTTATAAACAATAAGAAATGAAATATGTATGTGTATTTATGTATATTTATATTTAAATCAGTAGGTGTGAATAATTAGATACAAATTTTGGAATATGTATGTGTATTTAGTTGGATTGTGTGTATTAGTATTTCTAATCATTTATAAACAATTAAATGCAAAATTAGAGAATATCTAATTTCTTAGGATAATATCTAATTTAATTTGATTGTGTATCGGTATTTTTAATAATTTATGAACAATTATTTTTATTATTTGGAGATTTATGTGTATTTCATATCATTGTATTTTGTAATTTTATTGTAATTATAATTATTTATTTGTACGTAAGAGTAATATATATGAAATTAGATATAACTTCCTCGGACAATATTTAATTTGATTGTGTATTATTATTTTAAATAATTTATGAATAATTAGATATGAAATTATATATAATTTCTTGGGATATGTATGTGTAGAATATTTTGTAGATCACTATCTTAATGTGAAATTTATTTATAAGTATGAACAATAATTATTTTTAATAATTTATGAAGAATTACATATGAAATTCCATATAATTTTTTTGTATATGATGGAATTTTTTTGTATATGTATATTTAGTTTGATTGTGTCAACAATTAGATACAAATTTTGGAATATGTATGTGTATTTAGTTGGATTGTGTGTATTAGTATTTCTAATAATTTATAAACAATTAAATACGAAATTAGAAGAATATCTAATTTCTTGGGATAATATCTAATTTGATTTGATTGCGTGTTTTTAATAATTTATGAACAATTATTTTTTATTATTTGGAGATTTATGTGTATTTCATGTCATTGTAAGTATTTTGTAATTTTATTGTAATTATAATTATTTATTTGTATATGATTATTTTGTAATTGTAATTAATTATTTGTACGTGAGAGTAATATATATGAAATTAGATATAACTTCTTGGGACAATATTTAATTTGATTGTGTATTATCATTTTAAATAATTTATGAAAAATTAGATATGAAATTATATATAATTTCTTGGGATATGTATGTGTAGAATATTTTTTAGATCACTACCTTAATGTGAAATTTATTTAAAAGTATGAACAAAGTATTTTTAATCATTTATGAAGAATTACATATGAAATTACATATAATTTTTGTTTATGTATATTTAGTTTGACTGTGTGTTAGTGTTTTTAATAATTTATGAAAATTAGATATGAAATTAGATATAATTTCTTGGGATATGTATGTGTATTTTGTTTGATTGTGTGTGTTTAGTAATTCTAAACATTAATATTTTCTAGACTACCTTGTATGTACGATTAATGTGAAATTTATTTATAAGTATGAACAATTAGTATTTTTAATAATTTATGAAGAATTAGATATGAAATTAGATATAATTTCTTGCTATATGTATATTTAGTTTGATTGTGTATTAGTATTTTTAATAATTTATGAAGAATTAGATTAGATATAAAAAAATTGATGTGTGTGTATTTTGTTTGATTGTGTATTTAGTAATTCTAAACATTAATATTTTGTAGACTACCTTGTATGTACATTTAATGTGAAATTTAGTTATAAGTATGAAAAATCATGTTCTAATACAATATCTATAAATTGTATATGTAATAAAATTGGAATATGAACAAAGCTAAAAAATGAGATGGAAAAAATCGTCCAGGAATTCCTAGGGAGAGGTCGCAAAATGAACATTTTTTCAAACTACCGGCCAGCAACGATCTTCTTCTCCTCTCGGTTAGAAAGGAACATCTGGTTGTTCGGCGAGACCTGCTAAATCGACTCACTCGATTCAAGACCCACTAAATCGACTCGCTCGGTTTGGGATCCACTGGTCTCTTCGTCACCGATTTCTAGTGCTTGTGCTGGGAGTGTTCCAACAACTAATGACTTGGAGCCAGTGGATTTCATGAAAGTCTCTTTGGAATGCTCTATTGACCTCAATTCCCAACTGCATCTTCTTGGACAGCGGGCTATTATCGCTAAGTTTGTGGGTGGCGACTATGGGCCGACGGTATCTACGCTTGGCGCGATACCCAATGGGGAGTGGTCTTCGCGTTAGATTCTTGGACAAAGGTTTTTCCTTGTCATATTTCAAAGCCAAGCTCAAAGGGATGATTCCCTTGAAAGGAAAGAGTTTCTGTTTCTCGATTCTGGGCTTCATCTTCGGAAGTGGATGGCTCATTTCAATCCTGATCAAGCCATCATGGAAGGTTTTCAGGTCTGGATTCACCTTTATTCTCTTCCTAGTGAGTATTGGTCCCCTTCTTCCCTCTCTCAAATTTGTTCCGGTTTGGGGCGGGTTATCCGTATCGACCCTGTAACACTCGAAGGAACCCTTTCATCCTTTCTAGCAGGGTCTATACTTACATACACTTATCTAAAAATTACAAGACAGATTTTAATTCTCTCCCCAACGGCAAATGGGTTTAGAGGGTTTGATTACGAGACCATTTCAAACTTCTCGCTTTCATTATAAACAACCTGGTCACTTCCAGAATGCCTATAAATCTCCTCCCTCCTCGAGGCAGGTTGTTTGGCCGAAGAAGCCTCCCCTGTCACAAGTTCCAGTAGTGGCAGATCCTCCTCCTATCCCCGAGCCTCTCTGTCCCCCTCCTCTTGTCGAGGAAAATTCTCTTTCCTTGGAACCCTTAAATCTGGATCACAGCACTATATCTCTCGTAAAAGAAATGGCCTCGGTGGTTCAAGACTCTACTGAATCCTCTCTTTATTCCAAGAAGGTATTGCTTTGGGTCTTGGCTCGATGTCACCTCTCTTGAAAATTGGGTGGGGAATAAAGAAGATTTTCTCAAGGCTTCCCATGAGAGGCTAATGTTGTAACACTCGATTTTGTATGTTAACTTGGTGAATGTTTTACATCTTTGCTATAGCTACTGAAATGAAAGTAAACATGTTAAGATATGTTTTGATCTTAAGAGAATGTCTTTGCTAATTTGGATTCTTGCATCTTTTGTGATTTATTGCATGGGACAACAAATATTGTACTTGTGTGTTTCTTTGATGTGGCGACAGTTGTCATTTGTCGTATACTTGCTTGCTCTTGTCTTGATTGACAACATACCCCGAATCAATTCCATTGATTCAAGTATCTTCGAGGTCCTCTTTGTTTTCTATGTTAATTCACACTTGAAGCTGGACTAGGATTATTATGGCGTGCGGCGCTGGTTACAGTGTGAATAGCTAGCACGAAAATGCCAACGAGCGGGGTTGATTCTTGAACCTGTCTTCATCAAATTTGAGACCTCGTGGGGCGAGAAACACTGGACACGGGTGGCCTTGGCATGTAATCTAAAGGGGAACGTCTGCTTTCTGCGTTAATGCGAATGTTAGTAAGAAATTTGGATGGAAGTTGTTAGTGTTAGTGGTTAGTGTGAATTAAACCTAAACTAACCTAAGGCCTAACATACATCCTACACTACTATCTAAGTGGATTTTAAATTACAAAAAAAAAAAGGGAAAATAAATCTAAATTCTAAAACCTAAGGTTTAACTAAGACCTAGGTCGAATGAACTATGTAACCTAAACTAATCCTAAACTAAGGGGGTACGTAGACCCTTGGGAGGAAAGGGATAAGGATGGGTAGGAGGCATTCATTGGTATTAATGAGCTGTCCCTTTCATGGACGCGCGAGTTTTGAAGCCATGAGGCGAGCAAAGGAAATAGAGGTATCCATTTGGAAGTTATGGCTAAATTCATTTGCATGGAAAATTTGAAATTTGGAGGCTTGCCAACCCAAGTGGCGGTGGCGTGGAAAGTGAGGAGAAAGGCAAAGCCTTTAATGCATTAATTGTTTTTGGTCCTCGCGACCACTTGCCTTGGAAACAGCATGAGGAAAAATTGATTTTCATTTTTGTTGGTTCGAGCCTTTTGTAAAGTTGCTCTGCATTTGGTTTTTCTGACCTGGTTCGGTCGAACCAGCTCTTGGCATTTGACATTTTGTGGAGATTTGGAGGCTGTTGTTAAGCCTGAAGAAGGAAGGAAGTGTTGGAGAGTTTGTGCTGTCGCTGTGGAAGGAAAACGCGGCAAACAACGTTTTCTTCGAGTTTTGGAAGAGAGAATACAGGCATGTTAAGCCCTTCTCTTTAAAAATCTTTGCTTTGATTAAATGTTTCATTAAAACAACCCTGCTCTTGGGTTGGGATTGCATGATTGTTGTTGAGTTGATTTGGAAATGGATTTTGTTGGTTCTTGCTTCTTTTCGTTGGGAAAATGATAAGGAGATTTGATTCTGGTTGCTCTGCCTTGATTTGTTCTTGCTCGAATCATGTTGGAAATGATTTTCAGTATTGATTGTAGACTGTATAAATGGTTGAAATGTGGATATTCCTTTCACTGTTCGTGTTGTTTGAAAATGGAATAGACTGTGCAATCGCCCTTATGGTGAAATTGTTTCTTTAAATGCAATCTTTTCTTGCTGTTATATGAGGAACTGCCCTTGCATGTAAACAAAAAGAGACAAGTGGAGATACAGTCGTATATATTTCTATGAAATGGGTTTCATTGAATCTTGCTGTCATTTTGGAAACAATAGGGAAATATTGTCTTGACCACTGAGTCTTGTTGTCTTGTAATTCTTGAATGATGTATTTTCCCGTGTGCTGGACGTTTGACAGTAATGGAAAATTTATTGATTATATATAGGTATATATATATATATATATATTGTGACTGTACACTTTCTTTTTATGAGTTGTTTCCACTTATGAACAACCGTTTATTGTTAATAAACTGAAAGGAAGGGAATAATGGTTGATGAAGTAGTTCTTATTGAAATTTTCTTTAAGAAAGTAGACCCTTCTTCTTGTACTGTTTGGATTTTGGATGGAAGTGGCATTCGGGTTTCACTTGTGAGTAATTGAACTCGAACCATAGGAAGTTTAAGCAATAATATCATTGCTGTACCTTTTCTTGAGTAGGAACTAAGCGAATACGTATTGGGTATTCGTGAAATAGGGAAAAAGATAACTGTTTTTCCTTCTTAAAAGTTATCTCGGATTTCGTTTCTCCTTGTTGAAAGAATAAGGTGATTTCACCGTGTTATATAAATCTTTGTTTGGACTTCTTATACGATCATTCTTGTGACACGTTTCCACTTGATTGAATTTTATGCAAAGAATGATTATATTTCTATTTACTATAATGGAAAAATGGATTTCATTGCGTCTTATGGTTGAGGTTTGTCATTCCGGTTGAACTATCTGGAGAGTGCGAACTTGATTTGATTTTTGTGGAAATAAATAAAAACAAAAAAAAAATTGGGATCTAATTTGTTTTCTGAGTTTGCTCTGGCTGTACCGAGCTCATGCAATTAACACCTGGTTCGGGTTTGCTCTTATAGAAGTATGGACAGTTGAATATGAGTTGTTTGTGGTATTGGATTGAACGGTACAGGCTTGAGAGTTTGTTTTCATTACAAGAACGACTGTTCTGTAATCCTTATAATGAGCTGTCTTGTTTGAGATGAACACGGATTAGGTGTTTGATTTCGTTTTGAGCAAATGGTGTTTCATAGTGAAATGAAAGGGAATGAATTCTTCTCTTTTGCTTTGTTTTAACCTGATGAAATTCATCGTCATGTGAATAATGGATTGATATAGAGTAAATGAACTGAATAAATGTTATTCGAAGCGGCAGTGCGTTACTAGAATTAGATCATTATGTGAATAATTGACTGCATGATTGAAATACTGTTTCTGTTTAAGTATGCAGCGAAAGAAATACGATTTTCTTTATTATGGCAATTATATGGTATGTAACCTTATATTGTTTGATCTCGGATGTACCTAATGTTGTACTAATATGTTTTGGATCCTTAAAGGAGTCTGATTCCAATGAAGTATGGATATGAATGGTGAATTCTTCTTGATTTCATTTAATATTTGTTTATAAATGAAATTATTCTTGCTGCTTAAAGTGAATTCCGAGTGGATTTTGTAAGTTTCACTCTGAATCTGTTATCTTAAATTGAATTTCGTTTGGATTCCTTGTTAGGGACTTGGGTCATGTGGAAGGAAATAGAGATATGAATGAATGTTTTAGAAAAATGATCTTTCTCTTTCATTTAGTTGGAATTCTGAAATTCGTGAATGATGAATTTTATAGTGCTTAGAATGGGAACTACTATCTGCATTGTTGTTCGCTTTCTTGTTTGTACTTGAATGCTTTAAATTTAACATGCTTCATGAACGGAAAGGAAAGTAATGGATTTATATTCAGTTAGTTTCATCCTTTGCATTTGTTATTAATGAAAGGCGTGGAAAGGATAACTGTATGCTATATAGGCAGCAAGCTACTTGTATTCCTAACTTTACAAATATTGTAAATTGATACTTGCAATGATTATGTGGAAACGGGACAGCAGTCCCTTGGCTGGTTGTGATGATATTTTTGATAGTTTAATGGTTATGCTGATCTCTCTTTTGTGCCTTTCCAGATTGATGTTTTGTTGTTGTTTCATAAAAGCAAGGTTCTTTTATTGAAACAGTTAGTTGAAGCATCTTATTTTAAGGATAAGTGCTTAATGTGCTCGATTCATCAATCGACCGTGCAATTCATTTGCAGATGGAATTTGATTAGAATGAAGTCTTGGTTCTTCTTCGATGCCTCTTGATTAGAAGTAAATTAAATTGTAATCAAGTTGCTTTTATTCCTCTTTGAGGAATTGTGAAAGAAGAAAATACATTCTTCCGTCCATGAGTTGTATGGATGCTCTGTATAAACTATACCCAATCACTGGATTGGCAAATGTACAAATTATAACTTGAAATATTGAATACGATTACAAGTGTGATATTTTCAATAATTATATCGATTGTTATTGTTGTTTAAATTGGAAATATGATGTTATTCCTGATTTGGAATTGTTTCATTGTCCTTGGATGGATTTACGAATTGAACCGATATCTATTCTTACTTAAATACAACTTTTAAGTTGAATAATGCAATTAGTTCATACTTGGGTAAAGATGAATTCTTAATCGACATTAAAAAGGATTAAGAAGAATATGATTTTATAATCGGAGGGTATTCGAGGATTAGCTTAGGAGCTAAGGAATATCAATTTAAATTTGGAGTATTCGGACTTCGTTCTCGAACTCCATCAATGATCCCGTTTGATAAAATTGAGAATAAAGGATATAGGATGAATATATCCATAGCTAATGGACCTTAACTATATAACGTTAAGGAGAATAAATGAGTTCATTTCTCGAAGTTTAGACCTCGTTTGAATGACGTCTAATAAGTTAATATTCGAAATCGGTTGCGATTGAAAATCTTGGCTAAGTTTAATAGGTTAAACTTATCACGTTAAATCGATGCGGGCTGCTTAATCCAATGATTAAGAAATATACCAAGTAAGGAATTGTAGCCCTTCGATACAAAGGAGAAGATACATAGCAAACTAACGGACGGTTTAGTCCCTCTTAGTTATAGACAATTTGTGGAAACGAAGATCAAGGGATCGCGTGGATCTTTGAAAGTCATTTTTAATTATTAACTCGTGGCTAAGTCACTTGAGGCAGATGTGTATTCTCGATGGGTGGATTCTCGCGAAGACATTGGCATACGCCGGCCTCAGAAGCAAGGTGTCTTCATGAAGACGGGGTCTTCATGTCGACACAATGTTGCGGTGACATATAGCAATGCCCTCCCGAATTAAAACATTTAGAATACATAGGTGAATGTGTAGATCTTAGGCCAGGGTGGAGATAGGGTATGATCGGTATACGGAGTGACTCAGGAATACTAAAGATAATCGAGACACACGGGGTCGTGGGGTAACGACACCGTATGTTTGCGTATCTTTAGTTACGGAGTGCCTTTCTATACCCGCTCATATTACTAAATTTGGAATCGAAAGTTTAAAAGCTCGAACTTAAACGATGAGGAGTGGTAGGAACCAGAAAGACCATTCTAGATAACTTTGGTGAAGTGAAGTGAAGGACGTATTCGTAGATGTGTATCACATTCGGGAATATGATCATGCAAAGCATGTGAAAATCTTTGCCAAAGTATCGCAATTGCTGGTTGCGTTGTCCTTATCACTTAATTTAAGATGTAGGATATCGGATGAATATCGAATGAGATATTCGAGATAGGCTTCTTAAATGGATCACTTCGATAACCGGGGAAGGTTTTGAGAACGGTATATATGATATACTATGCATAAACAAACATGAAGGATCGGTTGTTGCCGAGTCATGAACATGAAAGATCGGTTGTTGCCGAGTCATGAAATGAAGGATCGTTAAAACTCGAGCCATGAAAATGGAAGATCGGCGAGTTCTTCGAGTCATTTACAGCAGCATATAGAATACATTATAAGATTGAATGGCATTGAATGTGTGTTCCATATTGTAAATATGTGAACAGGGGAACATTCGTTTAAAAAGAAATTGTATAATCCAAAGCTGTGTTGTTTGAAGCAGAAAACAATTATTAAAACTTGAACGCGTGTTTGAATTTTATAATTCACAACTGAGAACGTTATACAAAAAAAAAAAAAAATTTCCCTTGTTCTGGTGTTTTAAAATGGGGATGTTACATCTTGGTATCAGAGCTGAAGGTTGCAGCTCTTGGACCTAATGAGTCCACGTTATTAATAAAGTTTACATTTTCTTATTGAACAGAAAATGGTCAGGACAAGAGGGAATGCTGCGAATAACCCGTTGCAGGGTGGAGAAGCAGCAACTGCCCAAAAGCTGGATGAAATCCTTGCTGCCCTACTTGATACGAGGGATCGTTTGTATCTTGGGAACAAAGTCAATGGGCAATGAAGAGGAGGGGAATGAAGCTGAAATAAATGATCAGTTGCCTCCTGTGGACAACATCAACGGAGGGAATCCGGGTGTTGATGATAATAATGTAATTGCTCTAATCCCCGAAAACAAAAGGGCAAGATTAGCGAAATTTGAACTTACAAATGATATAAAGAGAATAAGTCCTCCAAAGTTTGATGGAACAACTCTTGGGGACGGAGCTGAGAATTGGCTCAATGAAATGGAGAAATACTTTGCAATAAGAAACTTCTCAGAAGAGACTAAAGCGATTTGGGAGCATATCGGCTTTCTCATGAAGCATCATCCTGGTGGGACAACCGTAAGGTTGTGCTGAATATTGTCGAATCAGACATAACTTGGGATCAATTTAAGGGTTATTTTAGGCAAAGATGGCTGCCTCAACTCTATTTTGATAGGAAAATGACTGAATTTCAGAAGCGAGTCGCAATGAAGGTGTCGGTGACGAGAATGGGAAGGGTTTACTAAACTCCTTAAGTATGTGCCGCAGTACCAAGCTGACGAGAAGTTCAGAATATGGAAATTCATAATGGGACTGAATCCCATCATTGGTGGCGAAGTGGATGTCCACGGCCCAACCACCATGGATGGAGTTGTCGAAAAGGCAATCGAGACAGAGGCAGGTGAGAGCAATATCTGCTCACAGGGAAGAGATAAGGAAGAAGATTCCCAATCCTTCTTCGTCTCTTGCACCAAAAAGGGGACCTTGGAAAAGGTTTGGTGTGAAAAATAAAATTGTTGTAGATAACAACAAGAAACCTGTGATGAACAGACCTGTAAATAGTGTGCGGAACAGCTTCCCAAAAGTTAATGGCATTGGGAGAAGTCTATGGAAGCGAGCGATAACTTTAAAAGGCAGTAATAAATTTGAACCTAGAAAAGGGCCAGCTGGAGGATGCTTCAACTGTGGAAAGGACCACTATGCGAATCACTGTCCTCTGAAGAAGGATGATCGCGGACAGCAGCATAGGATACATGCTGCAGTGGCTAACAGACAAGCTGAAAAGCAAGTGACGCCCATAGAAGTTATGGGTAAGTTATTCGGTAAACTTTGTAGTTGTACTTTTTGATCGGAGCTACGAGAATGTTTTATTTCTGCTTGAACTTGTTATGAAATTAAAAAGAAAGGCATGAGAATGGATAAAACATGGGACGAGTGCATTATGGGAATAATGCTGTCCATACTGATCCAAAATGTGCCTTTTTGGGGCAATTCTTGACCTGCCTGGTTTCTCCACCGAAGTTGACTTGTATGTCACTCCTCTAGGATCATATGATATCATTATTGGAGTTAACTGGTTGGCTGAACATAAGGCAAAGGTTGACTGTTATGAAAAACAAATCAGTTGCCTTGATGACTGCAGAAAGCCGCAATCATTCAAGGTGTAAACGGGAAGTTGCATAGTTAGGAAAGCTGGCTATGCAACTAAAGAGGGCTAAAAACAGAGGCTGCACTTTGTATGCGGTAAAAATGACAGAAAATGAAGAGGAAGATAATGATTTCATGGAAAGATATCCATTGTTGAGGGATTTCCGTGATGTGTTTCCAGAGGAATTGCCGGGTCTTCCGCCCAAACGTGAGTTTGACTTCGCTATAGAGATCAAACCAGGAACGGAACCCATATCTAAGGCACCTTATAGAATGACTACCATTGAGCTGGTAGAACTGAAGGCTCAGTTACAAGAACTTCTGACTAAGGGGCTGATCAGACCGAGCGTCTCACCTTGGGGAGCGCCGGTAATCTTTGTAAAGAAAAAGGATGGCACTTTGAGGTTGTGCATTGATTACAGAATGCTGAACAAAGCAACCATTAAAAATCGATACCCACTTCCAAGAATCGATGATCTGTTTGATCAGATGCGAGGAGCATCAGTCTATTCAAAAATAGATCTGCGGTCAGGGTACCATCAGCTGAGAATAAAAGAGGAAGATATTCATAAAACAGCTTTTAGAACGAGGTATGGGCATTATGAGTTCACGGTGTTGCCTTTTGGGCTGACTAATGCACCTGCCGCCTTCATGAATCTAATGAATAACATTTTTCAAGAATACTTAGACAAGTTTGTGCTTGTATTCTTAGACGACATTCTTATATACTCTAAAAATGTCGAAGAACACCAAGAACATCTCAGGATAGTGCTGGAAATCTTAAGAAAGAGGAAGTTGTATGGAAAACTGTCCAAATGTTCCTTTTATGATGCAGAGGTGCATTATTTGGGACACGTTATAAGCAAAAATGGGATAGCTGTTGACCCTTCAAAGATCACGGCTATAACCGGAGTAACTGCACCTAAGAACGTGCACGAAGTAAGGAGCTTCATGGGCTTGGCTGGATATTATAGAAAGTTCGTTAAGGACTTTTCAAAAATTGCTGCCCCAATCACTTCGTTGCAGAAGAAAGAAAAGAAATTTGTCTGGACAGACAAATGTGAATCTGCCTTTAAAAAGTTAAAGGAGCAGTTAACTACAGCACCTATTTTGACTGTACCTGATCCAAATGGAGATTTTATGGTTGTAACGGACGCCTCAGGAGAAGGCCTTGGAGGTATTCTGTTACAGAATAACCATGTTATCGCTTATGAAAGCAGAAAGCTTAAGTTACATGAACAGAACTATGCTCCACACGATCTTGAGCTCGCTGCCATTGTTCATGCGCTTCAAATATGGAGGCATTACCTTCTTGGCAAGCCCTTTGAATTAAAAACAGACCATCTGGGGCTGAAGTATATTTTCACTCAGCCAAATCTGAATGCAAGGCAGCGAAGATGGTTAGAATTTCTGTCTCAGTATGATTTTGATATAAGCTACATTAAGGGCAAGGAAAATAGAGTAGCAGATGCTCTGAGTCGAAGGAAGCATATCTCTGCTCTTATAACGTTAAGAACTCAGTTTAAGGATGAGGTAAAAGATGCCTTGGAATCAGATCCTTATTTCCAGCAAGTCAAATCAGCACTTGCTGCAGACCCGCAGGACATCAGGTATAAAGGATTTCATTTTGATAACGAAGGAGTTCTGAGGTTCGAAAACAGGGTATATGTACCTGTGGCAAATGACTTAAGAGGGAAATTGCTAACTGAATTCCATAATTCACCTTTTTCTAGGCACCCTGGCATTACAAAAATGCTCGCTGATCTTAAGCAGCAATATTTTTGGAAGGGAATGAAAAAGGATGTGTTAGAGTTTGTAAACACCTTTGTTTGGAATGTCGGCGTGTTAAAGCGGAACATATGCACCTGCATTTGGATTATTGTATCCCCACTGACATTCGCAGATATAAGTGGCAAGTGATAACGATGGATTTCGTTCAAGGATTGCCTATGTCAAGAAATAAACATGACATTATCCTGGTTGTAGTCGACAAATTGACCAAAGTGGCACACTTCATTGCTGGTAATTTGAAGGACGATGCACCAGTTTTAGCAAGAAGATTTGTGCATGAAATCTTCAGTTGCATGGAATACCGGAATTAATCATATCGGACAGAGATCCGAGGATGACATCAAGGTTTTGCAAAGCGCTTAATGCAGCCTTGGGAACTAAATTAAACTTCAGTTCTGCATATCATCCAGAAACGGATGGACAGACTGAGAGAGTTAATCAAGTATTAGAGGACATGCTAAGGATGTATTGCATGGACCAGCAGTATAAATGGGAGGAATACCTTCCACTGGTAGAATTTGCTTACAATAACACCTATCATGCCTCTTTAAAAATGGCACCCTTTGAAGCATTGTATGGGAGAAAATGCAGAACCCCTGTCAGCTGGGACAGCGTTGAGGACAGAGAGAGGTAGTGGGCAGAAATCCTTATGGAAATGGAACAAGCAAATCAAAATGATTCAGAACATCTAAAGGAGGCTGCAATAGGCGAAGAGCTATGCGAGACTTAGGCGGGTTGTGAGCATTATAAACTTGGAGAGAAGGTCTTTCTTCGGGTGAAGCCGAAAAAGAGCTCCATAACTTTTGGCAAGGCTGCCAAGTTGTCACCACGTTACGTGGGACCTTTTGAAATTATTGAAATAATCAACCCTGTAGCTTATCGTCTAGCATTACCTCCTGCTTTGTCTCAAATGCATGATGTTTTTCATATTTCTTTGCTTAAGAAATACGTGATGATTTATCCCATGTGCTAAATGGAATTCGTTGCAGGTCAAGACCCGGGAATAATCGTGGTTAAGCCCATTCGAGTGTTGGGAACTACTTGATTGTACTTGAGAAATCGCGAAGTGAACCAATGTAAGGTCCAGTGGGACCAGTTCAGCGAAGAAAGTGCAACTTGGGAGAATCTCGAAGAAATGAGATCTACTTTTCCACATCTGTTTAACTGAATATGAAATTCAGAGAACTGAAAGTTTTACCAAATTTAGACAATTATTAGTCTATTGTACAGTTGTCTTAAAACTTTGTTTTTAAGAGAGAATCTGTTTTTGGTATGAACTTATGAATGAAAGGACAATAACTGAACTTTGTCCTAAGAACTCCTTGATTTGTTAATCGATCATCGGAATGATGATTCTTTAAGGAGGAAGAATGTAACACTCGATTTTGTATGTTAACTTGGTGAATGTTTTACACCTTTGCTTATAGCTACTTTGAAATGAAAGTAAACATGTTAAGATATGTTTTGATCTTAAGAGAATGTCTTTGCTAATTTGGATTCTTGCATACCTGTGATTTATTGCATGGGACAGCAAATATTGTACTTGTGTGTTTGCTTTGATGTGGCGCATGATTGTCGTATACTTGCTTGCTCTTGTGCTGATTGACAGCATACCCTGAATCAATTCCATTGATTCAAGTATGCTGAGGTCCTCTTGTGTTTTCTATGTTAATTCACACTTGAAGCTGGACTAGGATTATTATGAGCGTGCGGCGCTTTGATTACAGTGTGAATAGCTAGCACGAAAATACCAACGACAGGGTTCGATTCTTGAACCTGTCCGATTTGGGACCTCGTGGGGTGAGAAACACCGGACACGGGTGGCCTTGGCATGTAATCTAAAGGACGGAACGTCTGCTTTCTGCGTTAATACGAATGTTAGTAAGGGGAATTTGGATGGAAGTTGTTAGTGTTAGTGGTTAGTGTGAATTAAACCTAAACTAACCCTAAGGCCTAACATACATCCTACACTACTATCCTAAGTGGATTTTTAAATTACAAAAAAAAAAAAAAGGGGGAAAATAAATCTAAATTCTAAAACCTAAGGTTTAACTAAGACCTAGGTCGAATGAACTATGTAACGTAAACTAATCCTAAACTAAGGGGAAGTACGTAGACCCTTGGGAGGAAAGGGATAAGGATGGGCAGGAGGCATTCATTGGTATTAATGAGCTGTCCCTTTCATGGACGGCGTCGATTTGGGTGAGGCGTGCAAGGAAATAGAGGTATCCATTTGGAAGTTATGGCTAAATTCATTTGCATGGAAAATTTGAAATTTGGAGGCTTGCCAACCCAAGTGGCGGTGGCGTGGAAAGTGAGGAGAAAGGCAAAGCCTTTAATGCATTAATTGTTTTTGGGTCCTCGACCAGCTTGCCTTGAAACAAAGATGAGGAAAATTGATTTTCATTTTTGTTGGTTCGAGCCTTTTGTAAAGTTGCTCGCATTTGGTTTCTCGACCTGTTCGGTTGAACCAGCTCTTGACATTTGACATTTTGTGGAGATTTGGAGGCTGTTGATAAGCCTGGAGAAGGAAGGAAGTGTTGGAGAGTTTGTGCTGTCGCTGTGGAAGGAAAAACGCGGCAAAACAACGTTTTCTTTGAATTTTGGAAGAGAGAATACAGGCATGTTAAGCCCTTCTCTTTAAAAATCCTTGCTTTGATTAAATGTTTCATTAAAACAACCCTGCTCTTGGGTTGGGATTGCATGATTGTTGTTGAGTTGATTTGGAAATGGATTTTGTTGGTTCTTGCTTCTTTTCTTTGGAAAATGATAAGAAGATTTGATTCTGGTTGCTCGGCCTTGATCTGTTCTTGCTCGAATCATGTTGGAAATGATTTTCAGTATTGATGGTAGACTGTATAAATGGTTTGAAATGTGGATATTCCTTTCACTATTCGTGTTGTTCGAAAATGGAATAGGCTGTGCAATCGCCTTTATGGGAAATTGTTTCTTTAATTGCAATCTTTTCTTGCTGTTATATGAGGAACTGATCTTGCATGAAAACAAAAAGAGACAAGTGGAGAAACAGCCGCATATATATATTTCTATGAAATGGGTTTCATTGAATCTTGCTGTCATTTTGGAAACAATATGGAAATATTGTTTTAGCTGCTGAGTTTTATTGTCTTGTAATTCTTGAATGATGTATCTTCCCGTGTGCTGGACGTTTGACAGTAATGGAAAATTTGTTGAATATATATATATATATATATATTGTGACTGTAAACTTTCTTTTTATGAGTTGTTTCCACTTTTGAACAACCGTTTATTGTTAACAAACGGAAAGGAAGAGAATAATGATTGACGAAGTAGTTCTTATAGATTTTTCTTTAAAGAAAGTAGCTCCTTCTTCTTGTATTGTTTGGGTTTTGGATGGAAGTGGCATTCGAGTTTACTATGAGTAATTGAACTCGAACCATAGGAAGTTTAAGCAATAATATCATTGCTCTGTACCTTTTCTTGAGTAGGAACTAAGCGAATACGTATTGGGTATTCGTGAAATAGGAAAAAGATAACTGTTTTTCCTTCTTAAAGTTATCTCTGGATTTCGTTTCTCCTTGTTGAAAGAATAAGGTGATTTCACTGTGTTATATAAATGCTGTTTGGTCTTCTTATACTGTTGACACAGTTTCCACTTGATTGAATTCTATGCAAAGAATGATTATATTTCTATTTACTATAATGGAAAAATGGATTTCATTGCGTCTTATGGTTGAGGTTTGTCATTCTGGTTGAACTATCTGGAGAGTGCGAACTTGATTTGATTTTTGTGGAAATAAATGGAAAAAAAAATTGGGATCTAATTTGTTTTCTGAGTTTGCTCTGGCTGTACTGAGCTCGTGCAATTAACACCTGGTTCGGGTTTGCTCTTATAGAAGTATGGACAGTTGAATATGAGTTGTTTGTGGTATTGGATTGAACGGTACAGGCCTTGAGAGTTTGTTTTCATTACTTGACGACTGCTTTTGTAATCCTTATAATGAGCTGTCTTGTTTGAGATGAACACGGATTAGGTGTTTGTTTTCGTTTTGAGAAAATGGTGTTTCATAGTGAAATGAAAGGGAATGAATTCTTCTCTTTGCCTGTCTTGTTTTAACACGATGAAATTCATCGTCAAGTGAATAATGGATTGATATAGGTATGAATTGAATAAATGTTATAACGGGCGAGTGCGTTACTAGAATCAGATCATTATGTGATTAAGTGACTGCATGATTGAAATATCTTGTTTCGCTTTAGTATGCAGCAAAGAAATACGAATTTCTTTATCATGGCAAATATATGGTATGTAACCTTATATGGTTTGATCTCGGATGTACCTAATGTTGTACTAATCTGTTTCGGATCTTTATATGAGTCTGATTCAAAAGAAGTATGGATATGGATGATGAATTCTTCTTGATTTCATTTTAATACTGTTTATAAATGAAATTATTCTTGCTTTGCCAGAAAGTGAATTACGAGTGGATTTTGTAAGTTTCACTCTGAACTGTTATCTTAAATTGAATTTCGTTTGGATTCCACTGTTAGGACAGTCATGTGGAAGGAAATAGAGATATGAACGAATGTTTTAGAAAAATGATCTTTCTCTTTCATTTAGTTGGAATTCTGGAATTCGTGAATGATGAATTTTATAGTGCTTAGAATGGGAACTACTATCTCGCATTGTTGTTCGCTTTCTTTATCAGATTTAATGCTTTAAATTTAACATGCTTCATGAACGGAAAGGAAAGTAATGGATTTATATTCAGTTAGTTTCATCCTTTGCATTTGTTATTAATGAAAGGCGTGGAAAAGATAACTGTATGCTGTATAGGCAGCAAGCTACTTGAATTCCTAACTTTACAAATTTTGTAAATTGATACTTGCAATGATTATGTGGAAACGGGACAGCAATTCCTTGACTAGTTGTGATGATATTTTTGATAGTTTCATGGTTATGCTGATCTCTCTTTTGTGCTTTTCGAGATTGATGTTTTCGTTGTTTCATAAAAGCGGTGGTTCTTTTATTGAATGATTAGTTGAAGCATCTTATTTTAAGGATAAGTGCTTAATGTGCTCAGTTCATTGAACTGATCCGTGCAATTCATTTTGCAGATGGAATTTGATTAGAATGAAGACTTGGCTGTCTTCTGATGCCTCTTGATTAGATGTAAATTAAATTGTAATTGTTGCTTTTATTCCTCTTTGAGGAATTGTGAAAGAAGAAAATACATTCTTCTGTCCATGAGTTGTATGGATGCTTTGTATAAACTATACCCAATCAGCTGGATTGGCAAATGTACAAATTATGACTTGAAATATTGAATACAATTACAAGTGTGATATTTTCAATAATTATATCAGTTGATATTGTTGTTTAAATTGGAAATATGATGTTATTTCCCGATTTGGAATTGTTTCATTGTCCTTGGATGGATGCTGAATTGAACCAATATCTATTCTTACTTAAATACAACTTTTAAGTTGAATAATGCAATTAGTTCATACTTGGGTAAAGATGAATTCTTAATCGACATTAAAAAGGATTAAGAAGAATATGATTTTATAATCGGAGGGTATTCAGGATTAGCTTAGGAGCTAAGATATATCAATTTAAATTTGGAGTATTCGGACTTCGTTCTCGAACTCCATCAATGATCCCGTTTGATAAAATTCAGAATAAAGGATATAGGATGAATATATCCATAACTAATGGACCTTAACTATATAACGTTAAGGAGAATAAATGAGTTCATTTCTCGAAGTTTAGACCTCGTTTGAATGACGTCTAATAAGTTAATATTCAAAGAAATCGGTTGCAGTTGGAAAATCTTGGCTAAGTTTAATAGGTTAAACTTATCACGTAAATCGGTGCGGGCTGCTTAATCCAATGATTAAGAAATATACCAAGTAAGGAATTGTAGCCCTTCGATACGAAGGAGAAGATACATAGCAAACTAACGGACGGTTTAGTCCCTCTTAGTTATAGACAACTGCAATGGAAACGAAGATCAAGGGATCAGCGTGGATGCTGAAAGTTGTTTTTAATTATTAACTCGTGGCTAAGTCACTTGAGCAGGATGTGTATTCTCGATGGGTGGATTCTGCAAGACATTGGCATACGCCAGCTACAGAAGGTGTCTTCATGAAGACGGGGTCTTCATGACGACACAATGTTGCAGCTGACATATAGCAATGCCCTCCCGAAGTAAAACATTTAGAATACATAAATTTGAATGTGTAGATCTTAGTGGGGTGGAGATAGGGTATGATCGGTATACGGTGTGACTCGGAATACTAAAGATAATCGCACACACGGGGTCGTGGGGTAACGACACCGTATGTTTGCGTATATTTAGTTACTGGAGTGCCTTTCTATACCCGGGCCATATTACTAGCTGGAATCGAAAGTTTAAACTCGAACTTAACGATGAGGATTTGGTAGGAACAGGAAAGACCATTCTAGATAACTTGGTGAAGTGAAGTGAAGGACGTATTCCGTAGATGTGTATCACATTCAGAATATGATCATGCAAAGCATGTGCAAATCTTTGGCCAAAGTATCGCAATTGCTGGTTGCGTTGTCCTTATCACTTAATTTAAGATGCAGGATGTCGATGAATATCAAGAATGTATATTCGATAGCTTCTTAAATGGATCACTTCGATAACCGGGTCCAAGGTTATGAGAATAGGTATATATGATATACTATGCATAAACAAACATGAAGGATCGGTTGTTGCCGAGTCATGAACATGAAAGATCGGTTGTTCACGAGTCATGAAATGAAGGATCGTTGAAATTCCGAGCCATGAAAATGGAAGATCGGCGAGCTTCTTCGAGTCATTTCAGCAAAGCATATAGAATCTGTTATAAGATTGAATGGCATTGAATGTGTGTTCCATATTGTAAATATGTGAACAGGGAACATTCGTTTTAAAAAGAAATTGTATAATCCAAATCTGTGTTGTTTGGGCAGTAAAACAATTATTAAAACTTGAACGCTTGTTTGAATTTTATAATTCACAATCGAGAACGTTATACAAAAAAAAAAATTTCCCTTGTTCTGGTGTTTTAAAATGGGGATGTTACATCCGTGGAGGAATCGCCTCATTCAAAAGAAGAAGGTGAGATGTGGCATTCTTCCTACTCCACCAATTCATAATTTGAATCTCGTCCCGAAAGCTCGGTTGGGCAGCCCTCCAAATCACATTCTTCATTAAAAGAGGTGGCTTCTAGTAATCAATCTTAGCTAGGCTCTTTTTTCTCAATTTCAAGTAAGAGAGGTGAGTCCTCTTTGAGCAAAATATGAATATCCTATCTTCGAATCTTAGGGGCCTTAATGCCCCTAACAAACAACGTCTGCTAAGGCGCTATGTCACCAATATGAACATTTCCATTTGTTTGTTGCAAGAGACCAAGATGTCAAGCTCGACATGTTTAGAAGGTTGGTTTCGGAGCTGGCGAGGTTGGGAAGGCCTTTTGTTAATTCGGAAGGTGCCTCTGGTGGGTTGGATCTTCTCTGGAAATCCTCCTCTGTCAGTGTGGCTCCCCTATCTTCTCATGCCAATTTCCAATGGTGTCAGGTAAGCTTAAAGCACTCCAAGGAGACTTTTTTCCTTTGCAATGTTTATGGTCCGAATAATCCCATTAAAAAAGGGAAACTTGGCTTAAAATTCAGGATTCCTTGAGCTCCCTCCCGGATCTCAAATCTATAGTGGCAGGGGATTTTAATGCTACAATCTCTGATCGGGATAAATGTGGTGGAATCAGTTGGCAACCTCGTTCCCAATCTGATTTCATTTCCTTTGTTCATTCCTCCAAGCTGGTGGATTTGGAACCACACTCTGGGTGGTTCACTTGGAATAATCATCGTCCAGGTTTTGGGAACTTGGTCGGTTAGACTTGATAGATTTTGATCTCAGAATCTTGGCTTCAACAGAATTTCCTCCTTCAATGCAATGTTTCCCCCTTTCTGGCTCAGATCATTTCCCTATTTCTTTAACCATAAATTTTGATCTTCCCCCTCGACGCCGTTGTTCAAGTTTGAAAGCATGTGGATGCAGGACCCCTCTCTCAAATCGTTGATCAAATTATGGTGGGATTCCTTCTCTGTGTCCAGTACCAAAATGTTCATTCTATCTAAAAAGCTTTCCATGCTTAAAGATAAACTATTAGCTTGGAATTTTCTTTCCTTTAAAAATATCTTTCAAGAAAAGCTAAGAGTGGAGAAAGCTCTCCGCATTCTCAATGAAAGGGTTCTTAGGTTTGGTATGCAGCTAGATGATTTTCATCTCGAAAAGTCCCTTCTCAGCGAACTGGGGGATCTTTTATTGAAGGAAGAATCTTTTTGGCGTCAAAAATCTAGGGAAATTTGGTTAAAAGATGGTGATAAGAATACCAAATTTTTCCATGCTTCGGTTAAAGCAAGGAGAAACTCAAATTATATTTCCTCTATCAAGTTGCCCGATGACACGTTGTTATCAACTCAACCTTCAATTAAAGAGGAGGTAGTTTCCTTTTTCCATAAGCTCTTAACCAAAGAAACGCACTCTTCTTTGGCCTCTCAATCACCTCTGCTCGCTCAAATTCCCAAGCTAGTCACTGAGGTGGATAATGAAAGGTTATCTTCCCCTTTCTCTCTTGAGGAGATCTCCGTAAAATTGTTTTCTCTATGGCCCAGGACAAAGCCCCTAGTCCGGATGGTTTCCTGTTGCTTTTTACCAGGATTTTTGGGAAGTTATTGGTATTTCTGTTTGGCAAGTTGTGGAAGAATCTCATTCTTTTGGTAAAATCCTTGACTCTCTCAACCACACTTTCATTTGTATGTTCCCCAAAAAATCTCCCGCTGATAAGTTTGATGACTTCCATCCAATTTCCCTTTGCAATACCTCATATAAGATCATTTCCAAAGCTATCACCTCTCATATCTGCCCCTCCTTAGTACTATTGTCTCGCAAGAGCAAAGTGGCTTTCTTCCAGTAGATCTATCTCAGATGGAGTGATCATCTCTCATGAACTTATTCATACCTTACAGCTCTCCTCATGTCCTGGGATGATGATCAAGTTGGATTATAACAAAGCTTATGATCACATTAATTGGAGGTTCCTTCTTAAATCTCTGCAGGCTTTGGGCTTCAGCAAGCACTTTTGTGATTGGATTTTCAATTGCATTTCTTCTCCTTGCTTCTCGGTTCTGTGAATGGTTCTGCTGAAGGTTTCTTCCGGAGCAGAAAGGGCCTTAGGTAGGAGATCCCTTATCTTCCTTCCTATTCATTTTGGTTGTTGAAGCTTTGAGTCATTGTATTAAGTCTGTTGTTGTCTCCGGCTCACTTCTGGGCCTCTCGTTATCCTCCAGCTTGCCTCCTCTTACCCACCAACAGTTTGCGGATGACACTTTCCTCTTTGGCTTGGCCACTGTCCCAGAAGTCAAATATTCTTAATTCTTATTCCAATGCTACAGGCTAGGTAATTAATTTTCATAAATCTGTTATCTTTTTAATGTTTCTCCTCGGATGCAACGAAGGATTCTAGCGATCCTTGGTTTCGTTTCTGGTTCTCTCCCCCATAAATATTTGGGTATCCCTTTATTCTCTGGAGCTGGCAAAGCTAGTTTATGGAATGACCTTCTGCAGTCCATGTCGGCTAGGTTGCAAACTTGGAAAGGGAAATGGCTCTCTTTGGCATGTCATTTTCTCCGATTAAGTTAGTTCTTTGTACTCTCCCAATATATATGTTATATGTTCTGGATCTTCCTAACTCGTGTTTTGCTGAAATTTGAAAAGGTTATCAGAACCTTCCTTTGGCAGGGGAATAGTGAAGATCACAAATTTCATTTGGTCAAATGGGATGTTGTTAAATCACCCATCTCTTCAAGGTCTGGGGATTGTGGATTTAGCTCTCCATAATATTTCCCTAGGTGTAAAACTAGTTTGGAACTTTATCTCTTCCCCACAAAAGTTGGCTCATCAGTTCTTTCTCATAAATATTTGGAGGCTGGTAGGCCGGAGCTTCTTCTTTCTTGTGAAGATCTCCCAAAGGTTCCCATATATGGAATTTCATGCACAAATGCAAATCTCTAATAGCAGATTCGGTCTCATGGTTTGTTAACAATGGTACTCGGGTCAAATTTTGGGAGGATGGTTGGAACGGGTGCTCTCCTCTTAATTTGGTCTCTTCTCTCAACAATGTTATGAACAAAACTAGATTGTCCTAGGGTATTCATGTTGCAAATTATGGTTCCCGTCATCCGGACGGTTCTCCTTCGTGGCAATGGAAAGATCCCTCTCTTCTGAATGTCCCAGATATAGAGTGCTCTACTCTGTCGGATGAGATCCTTTCGAGAAGAGTTGCTTATAAAGATTATGAGGATCATTTTCTATGTTGGCTCCATCTCGGGCATCTACTCTGTCAAAGATGGTTATCGTATGCTTCTTTCTCAATCTGGTTTTGTCGCTCACCCCAAGCTTGGCTGTTGGCACTCCTCTCTTCTTCCTAAAGTGGCGATCTTCGGCTGGCTCATCCTCAAAAACAAATTTCTTACCCAATTATGAAGAAGATCATGGGGTTTTGCTGGCCCCTCCAAATGCGTCCTTATGGTCAAAGGCGGAAGAAGATCTCAATCATCTCTTCCTCAATTGCCCCTTTGTTGGTCAAGGTTGGCAATGGCTATTGGGAAAACTTAATCTCTCCTAGGTTCATTGCAACAACATCAAAGACTCCCTTCTGTCTTGGCCCTCTTTGGGTTCCAATAGTTCTTTGAGTTCCATTTGGAAGGTGGCCCCTTTTTTCTCATGTGGCACATTTGGTGGGAGAGAAATTTGTGTCTTTTTGTAATCAACTGAGCTCTCTTCCCACCTTTTTGAGAAAATTAGAAGTTTCCATCTCTGAAATCATATCCAAGAACAGTTTGAATAATCCTTCGTTCTCCTCATTGGATGCTCACATTTCTAAGGCTTGGCCTCTTGTCAAAATTCCAAAACCTAGATCCATTGTCAAACAAGGCCTTTCCCAAGTTGAGAAGCTCATTCACAGGAAACAGGCTTTCTGGAGACCTCCCCCCAAAGGTTCTTGGAAATTAAATTTTGACGGCGCTTCCAGAGGAAATCTAAGTTCTTCAAGGGCTGGTTGCATTCTCCGTGATGATGTTGGTATTCTCATTAGAGTGGGATCCTTTCCGTTGAGCAACTATTCTTGCAACTTGGTCGAAGTACAAGCCCTCTTAGAGGGAGTCAAACTAGCCATCAAAATGGGTGGGGATACTCTGCATATTAAGGAGACTCCCAAATAATTACCTTTTCCGTTTCAAAGGGTTCTACCCCATCCTAGCACATCAATCCTTTCATCCAGTCTGTCATCTTCTGGCTCGGTAAACTAAAATTCTGGAGCATTAGTCACATTTTTTTAGAGTCCAACTGGGTGGAGATATTTTAGCAAATTTTGTGATTAACTTCTCGCACGCAATAATTGTTTCAGTGATGCTATGGTCTGGGAAGGTCTCACGTCAATCCTTTCCTCTGAAAGATAGTTCTTGGTGATCTACGCCATGGACTCCTTAAGTGTCGCTTGGAGCTACATTTTTTTAGCACGCCCTCAACCCGCTGGACTCTCTCATTATCTCTGTTCCCATGGACTTCGTCGGATTCCCATTCATACCTCTTCGTGGTCAGTTCTAGGAACTAGCCGATTCTTCTACAATTGATTGCCACCAATTCTCTAACATTTTCGGGTATTTTTCGCCCCGAGGAAGTGGAAGTGGTCGAATCCATCTTGGGGATTCTTACTTTTCCGTTCTCGTGTCCTAGGACTGATTTAGACATCACGCTAGCCTTCGTCTCTTTCTGCCTCCTCCTTCATCCCGACCCTACCGAGGATAAAATTTACCCAGTCCACAAAGTTGGGTTTACACAAGCTTGCTAATAGATTTTCCCTCCCAGATCCTTTGTTGTGGGTTGAGGAGGTTGATGAGCTAGCACTGGGTTCTAGTCATGGCATCCAATGGCTCTGCGGCCAATACCATGATCTGGTTACCTTTTCTCAGAACTTTCATCCATCGTTGGATCATCACTTCCTCCCTACAGTCGACATTGATGCAGCCTTATTCCCAGTGCACTCTGTGATCGATAACCTCAATGAGCTAAAAGACCGTATCAAGTGTTGCTTTCACTCTACTACTCGTGAGCCGCCAACAAACGTGTTGGAACGTCCCATGACTAATCTCTTCGACCACCGAGCTTCTCAAAGCATCCTCTTGACGTAGTTTTTCTTTCGAATTCTTCATCCCCTATCGTGCTTAGTTCCTTCTTCCTCTTTTTCCCCTCCCGCTTCGATTGTTTTTCTACTCTCTTCCCTCTTTCCCCATCTTCTTCTTCTGCTTTGTTGTTGGGTAGGGGCCTTTACCCCTCCGGTTCATAGCTCCATTCAAAAGCGTTTACTCATTAAAAAAATTTGTGTATTTAATTTTATTGATTGAAATTCATATAGGGTTAAATAATTATATATGCATCAATAATTAAATTTGAATTTGTGGGGATGTATGTGTGTATTTATTAGGATTGTAAGTATTTTGTAATTATAATTATTGATGTATTTAACTTGATTTTATACATATCTTTCATTGATAAGTGTGAATAATTATATTAGGGATATGTGTATTTAGTTTAATTGTAATTATAAATATTTATATTTTGGGATATGCATGTGTATTTAGTTTGATTGTATGTATTAATAATCTATTTTTTCATATATATAATAAAGTCATTTATAAGTATGAACAATTTTATATGCATATATGGGAATGATATTAAACAATCAATGTACTAGTTATTTTGATTGTTTAATATCATGTTTATATAATTACATTATGCATATTTTTGTATATCTTAAATGAATAATATATCCATGCCTTTTTAAAATTGTGTTCGTATGTACTTTGTATATATAAGCTGGTTTTGTGATCATAGTATATAGTTTTGATGGCGAGAGATAGAAATGGAGCCACAAACACGGTGGGAAGAGGGTGAACATGGGCTTGGATTTGGGATTCAAGGAATCTATTGGAAGGGCATTCGCAAGGAGAGAAAGAACACTTTCATCTCCCAGCAGAGCAAGAGCAAGTATAGAAAGGGAAGGCGGTGTGGGTTTTTAAAACCCCTTTGGTTTCATTGGTGGCATAGTCAAAGGTCATAGTTGGGGATTAGGTGTATGGGCAACTATAAATGGGCGTGTTTGATATCCATTTTTCCCTAGGTAAAAATGGACAATAGATAAGTGGATAGGACTTTGGAACCAAACAGGGGCCTTCGTATGAAAGTCTAGGATTCACAAGTGAATTTTATGTTTCAGGAGAATTTAGAAGTGTTCGGGAGCTAGCAATCATTTCAAGGATTTTTTTCCTCTTCCGGGTTTTGCAAGACTCAATGTTGGTCTATAGGTGAAAATGGGCTCCGACAAAGCTTGCATCCAACAAAAATGTGAAAAAATAAGCAATGAGCACTGAAAAATGTTTCTTTCATAACTTTTTGGTCCATAAATTCAAAAAAATTAAAAATCTGGAAGGACGGATGGAAAAATTGCAAAAAGGGGCAAAGGGTGGCATTGAGCTAAAAATAACTCACCAAGCAACTCAACAAGCTAAGGTGTTACAAATAAAAGGAAAAATCCTTGAAAGAATGATCGGGGTGCAACTCGGGTGGATGAAACTCGGTCATCTAAGTTGGAGGTGACTCACTTAACGGTGAATGCAACAGGTCGAATCGGCAAGCTCGAATGGACGGGGTGAGTGCATCGGATTAAAGGCAAGATCCAGGTCGGCGATAGCTTGGCTTGGTGAGTGAGTCGGGGTGCTCAATAATAACGAGGAGGCCGGGGAAGGTGAGTTGAGCTTGTGGGAATGCAACACATGTGTATCTCGAGGGCGAGATATTACCGAGCTCGATGGAGATGAAGAGAATTTTAGAGGGCCCAAGATAAAAATCATTACACATGGCATAAGGCTGCCTCAATGGTTTGAGAAATCCCACAATGATTTGGAGGCCCACGGTGACAAGAAGGATGAGGGCATCTCAGCCAAGGTCGGTGAAGGAATTGAGTAGATCGGGGTCATAGGTAAGTTCCATTAACTCAAGCCGACTCACTCGGGGTAGAAGCACATAGAATTCTGCTTGCATGGGAGCAAACCATAGTGGAACTTGATGGAGTCATTGAAATCCAGGACGTGGAGTCGACTCACTAAGAGATGGAGTTTGGAGCTTGCAGAGGTTTTCACGACGTGGTGTCGAGGATGCATGCGTAGAAGTTTGGTGGGGGAGTGAGCTTGGAGACAAGCTTGTGAAACAAGATCGATGAAGCAACATGGATTGATGGGTATTACAAGATCTTTGAATTCAAACATTCAAATAATTAGAGAGTCCAAGGACTTTAAAAGGATTTTGGACTTGAGATAGTCTCCATAGTTGGGTTGTGAATTTTGGCGCTTCAAGTCTTCACTCGAATGTTGTAATGGCATCTCTTGCCTTCTCTTTCTAAAATGGTGTATTTTGTGTACTAATGGAGTAATGAAAATGTTTTTGTGATACTTGTCTATCCTTTGCATTTTATTTTTCTTTCACTTGCCTCTCACTATGCTTACTGATTTTTGCATATATTTATTTCATTGCAAGATTCAATGTTTGTTGTGCATATTTGAGAATGGTGAATATATGTGTTGTGGTCTATATGGTGCATGTTCGCCCTCTCCATGCTCATCTTTCTCCATTTTGTAGGGATGGGAATTTTCTAACAACCCCTTCTCTTGGTGCTATCACCATTTCTAGTGTAGGATTTCCTTCATTTCATGTATTTTATCTATCCCTGTCTCCTTGGAAGTGTTAGAATAGGTTTATTTAGTTGTTCTTCTTGCATTAGGGGTAGTTTAGGATTAAGAAGAGGAAGCTAACCTTATTTGGAGGTCCATCTCAAGCCCATAATTCCCATGACTTGAGAGATGGTACCCATGTTACCTAATCACATTGAATGCCTTAGTTACAAAAGATAGGTATTTAGGCGGTGCTTTGATGTTGTGATCAAATTTATTTCATTCCTAGTGCGACAACATTCAAGTCTATGTCAAAATTGTAATTCACAGTAAGTATTAGGGGTAGTTTAGGATGAAGAATAGGAAGCCTACCTTCTTTGGAGGTCCATCTCAATCTCATAAGTCCCACATCTTGAGATATGGTACCCATGTTACCCAAGCACAATAATGCCTCATTTACAAAAGCTATATATTCAAGTGGTACTTTGATTTTTTAATAGCCGTTCTTGCATGCCTAGTGGGACAACATTTAATTCAAATCATTCACATCATTTTTGGTTTCTCTTGTTGAAATCCTCAGTCCTTGGAGACACTTTCAAAATTTGAAATTCCAAAATTTCCTCGTATTTCAGATTTTAGAGTGTTTGAATTTAAAACTTTTGAGGTTTCACCTGTAGGGTCCAAATTCTAAAATTGATTTTTCAGGGTTTCACATGTGTAAAACATGTCTTAACTTCCAAAAATGGATAGATCACGATTCGGAGATTACAAAAATTTTCTTAAATTATAATCATTACATTTCAGACTTTGAGTGTCATTTTGCATTTGGGACTTCAAATTTTAGAGGTTCATTTTTATTTTCGTAGTACAGAGGTTCCATTGCATTTTGGAGTTTGGAATTCGTAGGTTTCAGTTTTGGAGTTGAGAGATTCAATTGCATTTCAGATTTTATAGTTTGGAGGTCCTATCGCATTTCATATTTTTGAGATTTAGTGTTATTCTGAATAGGGTCGAACTCGAAATCAGGTTTTGGACCTTTCAAGTCATTATTTCCATTTTATCTAGTCACGCTCTTAATAAAACCTTAGCCTATAGAGGCACATGTAAAGCACTGTTGGAAAATCCATCGATCTAAGTAACCCACTCTCCTGGGTTGTAAACTTTCCCTTCTTTCCACCCATTTCCATCCATTTTTCCTTCCACAATTTTTCATTTTCTTGCATTCCATGAATTGCATACCATGACTTCATTCCCATATGGAATTAACATTTGTAGCAATAGCCATACCAATTCAACCCGCCTCCCAAGTTGTAAAATTTGTTGCCAAACTATTTTCAAACCCCTCCAAATATATTTTATGATGAAAATCAATGTGAGCAAGCATATTCCTATGACCAAGATGTATGTTAGTTTGGTTATCCTCCAAGCTATGTAGTTATTTAAGAGAAAGGATATGCAAACTATGGAGGTTATCCCACATATAGAGATGATGACTTGTAGTGAGTATTCAAAATATGGATATAACTCAAATAAAAGCATTCAAGATTGGTTTTGGGACACCTTGTCGATGGATTTTCCTTATACCAATACACTTCATCCCTCAACATAATATTGAGTTCATGATTTAAATTTCACACCAATTGGCGGATGGATCGAGGAGATAAAGGTCTATGAACTTGTTGCCCATAAAGCTTTTCAATGGGTAAGTCCCGCAACATTGTATCAACATTTTCGTCCCCATTCCCTAAAGCAGAACCATCTCACCTAATCTTCAATTCCCAAGCTTCACACATGTTATCCTTAGTGTGGAATCCCCTTCTTTATCTCATAATCTCCCATCTCATTTTGAATTTTCTTCCCTTTTTCCTTCTAAAACTTTGTGTCATCCACGGGGACAAGAAGTTATACCTTCCCCTCCATCACCAAAAATTTGAACAACAATTTAACCCTAACCCATCCCTCCTCTTGCAAGACCATGTTAGGAAGAGGATGGGGAAACCATTTGGAAGGGACAACAAAAAAGGAGCCCAACAAAGAGGAAATGATGAGAAATTTAAGAAATTGGGCTTTAAGATTTGGAATTGATAAAATTCCCTCATTGGTGAAGCCTTCAGAGAGATCAAGGTTGGGAACATGTGGTAAAAGTTGATTTTGTTACAGCGAGAAACAGAGTAAGAACAAATAGAGGAAGATCAACAATTGGAGTGTTTAAAGTATAGTGTCCACAATGGCACTATATTTGCAAGAATTGTTGATCATTCACTAGCCTCAAAATCAGCAGAAGAAGAGGGAAAATCGGCTCCAAATCCTAAGGAAGAGGAGCTTGTTCATGCCATGGAGGAAAGCAAGACTATTTTGGAAGTATTAAATGTAGACCATGCCATATGAAAAGATTCAAGCCATTCCTCTACTCTATCTTCTCTAATTTATGATTTTGGAGATGAGTTTCAACTCTTGAACTTCATGTTTGAGGATAAGGGGAACCATGATGAGAAATCTATCAATCTTAAGGACATCATGGAGGAAGTGGAATCCTTTACACATGTGAATAATAAAGGAGATGATTATTTATCGATTTGGATGAATGTTTTGATGCGAGAATATCCCATAGAATCGGTCACATCTTCTACCTCATCACTCATCCTCCAACACCAAGAGCCTATTGCCATGGAGGAGAACATGAAATAACATCTTGTTTCTTCAAATAGTCCTCTTAAATCAAGATTGGAGTGATTGAATCTTCCAAAGAGAGAAGAAATGATAGAAAATTGGAGAATTTGGGCTTCAATATTTGGAATTGATAAAATTTCATTATTGTTCAAACCTTTAGAGGAAGTCAAGGTTGAACAATAGGTGGCTATGAATGATTCTTTAGTAGTAGCAGAACTAGTAAAAGAACAAAAATAAGATCAACAATCAGTATGCTCCAAATGTAGTGTGCCTAATGTCACCATCGCAAAAAATTTTGATCATCCACCAACTACAAAATTGGTAGAGGAAGACGGTAAATCAGCTTTGAATAAGAAAGAAGAAAGGAATCCAAGTGTGCAACGTGTTTCAAGTGAATGCAATGATCCTGATTGCATTGTATGCCAAAACTTGTAGTACTTCTAGGAGGTTGAAATAGTACACTAGAGTCATCATCAAGCACTACAATCAACCACAAGGAGCTTCATGCCTTGGAGGAGAACCAAATGGATTTAGGGGTCTCAAGAAATTAGCACGTTGAATAAGATATTTCATATCTCTCTCCCACTTCATCTCTCCACAACTCTTATTTGTTGGATGAGTTTGAGCTCACAAGATTCATATTTGAGGATGAAGTTGCACATAATGAACAAGTTGCATATTTGGAGGTCATCATGAAGGAAGGAGAATCCTTGGCATAGAAGGACAATGAGAAGTTTGGCTGCTTATCTAACTTGGAGGAGTGCTTTGATGAAGAAGATCTTATGGAAATCATAGCCTTTGTTGCTCCATCAGCCATCCTTCAACAACGGAGCCTCGCTACCATAAAAGATAACATGCAAGAGTAGCCTACACTTCATAACAATCCTCTCGAACCAAGATTGAAGGAATTGAATCTTCCAATTTTCATGTTGGATGAGGAGGAAGAGAAAACAAAGGATGGAAACCATTTCATACCAATCATAAAGGTAGAAGATCATTTATTTGTAGCGAGCAACATGAATAGGATGAGATTACTGGTGGTCACATTTTCGAGGAAGGCTTGTAAGAATACTTCCTTGTTGAAGTTGGGACTCAATGCAGAGGAAACATCCAGCGGATCAGACCTTGCCAAATTAGGTACTTGGCTTCATTAGAGCCAAAGGAGGATCCACAATCGATTATGCTTGCTTCTAAGCATGAGGATGAGTTTTAGATTATTGAAGATCAGCTACAATACTTCTAGAAATAAATTAAGAGCAACTAGATGAGGTATTTGTCTTAATTTTAGTTGATACCTTGATGGCTAGAGTGGAAAATCATCTTACTATCAGTTTTTCACTCTTATTTACAGCTGTGTCTAGTGCCAAATCATCTACATGGTTGTCTATTGTGTGGAAGGGGAGTTACTTCTCTTCACTAGTGTTAGGGTATGTTTGATTTATTCATTTCTCTAGTTAGTATAGGGTAGGAGTAGGTTTGTTTTCAGCAAAAGAAGTGTTTATGCACACCTTGCATGTCTTATTTGAGGAATTTATGATATTTATATTTTTATATAGTTTTGTTTTTCGTTGTTGCTCCAAAGACAAAGTGCATCATGTTCCCCTGTAAGAATGTTGCGGTAAGAATATCAAGCTCACAACAAGTATTTGTTATCTTCAAATTCATTCAAATGCAGATAAACTAAAATTAGATAAAGGGGCTGATTTCAAATTTTTTATTATTTTTCTCCTTTGGACCAACATTCGAGCTGCTCACGCCTCTTACTGAGAATCATAAAGTATGTCTCAAGAGAACCGGAGTGTTGTAGCAAATGATATTTTTCAGTGCTTTTCTCGTGCCTAATTGTTTCACTTCCGGTGCTCTAAGAAGTCATTCGTAGAGAAAAGTAAAAATCAGGACTTAATAGAGTTCTATGATGTCCAAACTAGCGAGACACTTTATTCCAAACTCTCTAGTGTGCCACACTTTCTAAGAAATTATTGGGTTCGATATGCTTCATGATTGATGAGGATTGGATATTGAGGTAGTAGTTATAGGTGTTCATCATTAAGCCTCATGGATCACAGTTGAGAGGGAAGGTGGAATTCGAGTTTTAATAAAATTTTCCACTCTCACAAAACAAATTTTAATATTTTCTTTAAAATTTGGTAAAAGCAAAAATGATGTCAGTCATTTCATGGTAATGTTTCAAGTAGGTTATAGGGTGTAAGTTTTCAAGTTGATTAGTTTCGAGTTGATACATGAGACTCCATGCCCAATGGATGCATTCAGCAGCTATTCGACCACATCTAGTAGGAAGATGGCCCCACGAGTCACCAAAATTGTTATCCATTTTATTCCCTCGGGAAAATGAAAAATGAGGGTGTGACTAGACCCAATCACCGAACAAATTCCTATGGTTGAAATTAAGGTTTGCAAGTTATTTTATGAATTTTGGGGGCTTAGAATCATAAGAGGATTTTTTCCTCTTCTAGGTTTTGAACCTAGAGTCTAAATTAAAAACAGAAGGAATGTGGGCCAACATCCGTCCAAAATGGGTGAAAGAGAAAAAGACAAAAGCCGAGTGTAGGAGTGCCCTATTTCCCTCCCTCAGCCTTCCTAGTTTGAGAAAGATTCATTAAAAATGCCAAAAATGTAAAAAAATTGACAAAAGGGCCTAAAGAAACTGTTGAGTTAAAAATATCTCACGAGATGCTTGGCGAGAAACTCGCTGGTGGTTGATCAACAAGGTGAGTTGAGGGGCTAGGAGTGTTGATTTGTAGCATTAAGGTAGCAAGTAGCTCAACAAGCTACTTGACAAGCTGAGTTATTTGAACACAGAGCATGGAAGTGTGTGGGTGGTGAGCTTAATGGAGGGCTTGGCAATAGACAAACTGATCTCGAGCAAGTGAGAGGAAAATGAAGGCATTCAATTCATGCAGAGGTAGAGTGAGTTGTTAAAATTGGCCATGGAAGAGCTTGAGTCTGCATGGAAGGAAAAGAATATTAGTTGAGTTTATAAAGGGGCACCATGAATCCAAGAACTTGCTAAGGTGAGTTAATCATAGGGAGCATGGTAAAATTAGGGTGATTCAACAATGAAAAATAGGGCCAAGTCCCCGGGAGCTTGGAAAAGTGAATAAAGGAAGTGAGTGAGATCATGGAATGGAGGTCTCGGTGAGGGATTTCATGGCAGGGATCTAGGGTGTAAGTTTTCAAGTTCAGATCAATTTTGAGTTTATACAAGAAACTCCATGCCCAATGGATGCATTCAGGCAGTTGGTTGACCACATCTAGTAGGAAGATGGTCCCGCGAGTCACCAAAATTGTTATCCATTTTGTTCCCTCGGGAAAATGAACAATTAGGTTGTGACTAGACACAATCACTGAGACAAATTCCTAGGGGTGAAAAAAAAAGGTTTGCAAGTTATTTTATGAATTTTGGGGGTCTTAGAATCATAAGAGGATTTTTTCCTCTTCTAGGTTTTGAACCTAGAGTCTAAATTAAGAAAAAAGGAATGTGGGCCAACATCGGCCAAAATGGGTGAAAGAGAAAAATACAAAAGCCAGCGTTGGAGTGCTCTATTACCCTCCTGTCAACTTCCTAGTTTGAGAAAGATTCATTAAAAATGCCAAAAATGCAAAAAAAAAAATGACAAAAGGGCCTAAAGAAATCGTTGAGTTAAAAATATCTCACCGAGATGCTTGGCAAGCAGCTCGCCAAGCCGGTTGATCAATAGGGTGAGTTGAGGGGCTAGGAGTGTTGATTTGTAGCATTGAGGCAACCGAGTAGCTCAACGAGCTACTTGACAAGCCATTTGAACACCGAATAGGAAGTGTGTGGGTGGTGAGCTCAATGGAGGGCTTAGCAGAGAAAACCGATCTCGAGCAAGTGAGAGGTGAATGAAGGCATTTAATTCATGTAGAGGTAGAGCGAGTTGTTAAAATTGGCCATGGAAGAGCTTGAGTCTGCATGGAAGGAAAAGAATATTAGTTGAGTTTATAAAGGGTGCCAAAATCCAAGAACTTGCCAAGGTGATTTGATCCTAGGGAGCATGGTAAAATCGGGGTGATTCAACAATGAAAACTAGGGCCGAGTCCCCTGGGAGCTTGGCAAGGTGAATAAAGGAAGTGAGCCTGAGATCATGCAATGGAGGTCTCAACGAGGGATTTCATTGTCGGGATTGAGGTGATTTAGCTTACTTTGATTTTGAAATATCCATGACGTTGAGGCATAGCAAAGACATAGGGCAAAGGTGGCTTGACCGGTGAGCTAAGGTGAGCCGGTTAAGCAAGCTGTTGAGCGAGTCGGTCGCATTGAGTGTTCGGAAGTGAATTTAATGCTAGTAAATGTGGATAAAAAAACACCGTAATGTATGGTGATCCATAGCCCAAGTCAAGTGGTGGTCAGCGAGTGGGTTATTTAGCTTTCCCACCAACCTAAGTAAAAGTAAGCATAAACAACACCAATGAATAGTAGGTTTCCATAGATCTAAGTGGTGAAATGAAGGATGAAAACTTGTGTTAAGGCCCAAGCCAAGAATAGTATAGGTAAATAAAATCATCAAAAATCAAGAAAAAAATAATACCATTCACCGATGAAAGAGCATGTTAATTCTCTTAAAATTGTGAGGTGGGATCGACTGAGTCATCTAAATGCAATGTGGCAATTAGAAGGATAAATTCTTGGTTGGAGACCTTAACACAATGGCACTTCTGTATTTGTAATTAGATGAGGTGGGATCATTTGAGTCACCTAATTCACACTAGTGGTAAACTTTTTATCTATTACGAGTCCAGAGATTTATCTGTTACAATTATGAAGATTTCATTAAAACTGTGTTGAAATTTTGTCTTTTTGTAATTGTTTTAAAAATTAAAGTTATTAAATTCCCAACAATTAAATATTACTTTTCCGTGGACCCTTCTCACTTTTTTGTTCATTCATTTTTATCATGATTTACATTAGCATGATTTTCATTTTTAGATACAAAATTTGTGGTGCATTATTATAAAGAAATTAACATTTAAATTGATTTTGCAGGTTTTGTAGTGATGTTTTATTTCACATGATGTTTATATTCTGCTAAATATTTAGAAATATTATGCATTTAATTTTATATTATTTATTTCAATTTTATTTTAGAAATTCATTTAAATTTATTTTTTCAATCTAATAGTTATTATAATAATAAATTTGACGTGCATATTATATTTTGAACGTCAAATGACATCCATATAATTTTTTTAGCCAATCAAATCATATTATTGTGACATGTAACATTGAACGTCAAAATCCATCATTGGGTCCAAGTGATACAAAGTAGAAAAGTGCATGTCAAAGACTTAAGTCTTATCGAGGATACTCATTTACCAAAGAAAAGTAAATGTAAAAAGCCGCAACATAAAGCGAGATAAAAGCAATGTTAAGAGGTAAAGTGTGGGAAGAATTTCAATGAGAGGAGATTTACGAAGTACAAGTGGATGTGTTTAATGTCATGAGGGGCGATTTCTTACTTGTGCACTCACCAAGCCATTTCCCTAGTTGCATGAAATAATTCAATCATGAGTCACCAACCGAGTTGACATCAAGTCATCAAACCAAACTAAATGTTGAGCTAGCTTATCACCCAAGGAAATAATGCACCTCCTATTTCCCGCATTGAAAGTTAATGAAAAATTAAGTAAAGTGGGAAACTAAAAATACTTTACTTCTCTAAGAGATAAGAGAAGTAAAGTAATGTCAAATCACTGCAATGAATAGGGGAAGCAATCGTAGTGCCCCCTAGTTTCCCTACTTGGTCTACAAACTTCAAAATGCCATAACTTTCAGTTGGGAGCTCTGTTTCACATAAAATTGGACTTTCTAGAAAGTTATCAGAGACCTCTATGTGATAGTATCTTCAAATTTCATTTTTGGTGATGGAAAAGGGTTCAAAAATGACATTTTGTTTCCTACACTGTATGCAAGCTACCACCATTAATGGGGCATGGAAGACAATTTCTTATCCCATAAGCTATAGTACAATAGTGATGGGCTATGTAGGTGTCCCATGATGTTTTAAATTGAATTTTTCACTTGGTAGGTGAGAGAAGGAATGTATTTGATAACTTCACACACTCTCTCTCTCCTCTTTGATTTCTTCTATAAATTATAAGCTCCTTTCATTTGCAAAGGGGGATTCTCACTTACCGAAACTTTGTCAAAAATTTCTAGGAAATATAATGTGTATATTAATGGAGCAATGGATTTGAGTTTTTGGATGTTTCCTTCCCTTTTCTTGTATATATTTCTACTTACCTCTTAATTTTACTCACGCTTTATTGTGCCAATTTTAATTCGCTTGCAAGTTTTAATACTTTTGTGCTTTCATGGAGATGTTGGTTTGATGTTTTTTTCCTCGTGATGGTTGTTCCACCCTCTCTACACTTCATTTTTTATTGTTTCCACACATTCAAGATATTCCCTACATCCCCTTTTGGTGCATCACTCCCTATAGTTAGATTTCTTTCATTTCATTTTATTTCTCTTTCCCCTGGTTCCTTAGAAGTCATAGGTTAGAGGTATGTGTTATATTTATTTCCATTAGAGGTACTGTGCATTAGCTTAGGAAGAAAACCCATTTATCTGGATAATTTCTTCAACTACAAGGTCCCACACCTTGAAGTAATTCCATGTTACCCAGTCACACTGCTTGTCATAACACACTCACATGCTAAGAAATAAGAGGGTGTAATTATTTGGTGCTAACCAACCTCTCTAAATATCCTCCCCCTAATATAAATCTACTCATTGGAGATAGAACCCGGGTGCAGGGAATTGACTACGAAAGTCTCCTTTTCAAAGGTCTTTGATGAGGATCAAGTGTAATAGGTTAAAATACCTCCAAAACACACACAAATAATTTGCAAAAAAATAGAATATTAAAAATAACTCTCTTTTCATTCTGGAATCGACACTAATCTCTTATAAGCTTATAATCTTCCTTTCATTTCCCACTATCTCTATGAAAACCCTACAATATAAAAACCCTAAAAATTAAAACACCTCGATGGACCCCTGTTTTTACGTATAAAATGTGCCTTTGTAAATTAATATGTATGTCATTGGCTTATTACATAAAACATAAAAAGAGATATTAAAACTCTAATTAGTAGACAAAACCACTAAAAAGGTTTGGAGCCAATTTAGACCACTACATAAATGAATTGGGCACCGAAAAATTCAAAAATTCACCAAACCTTTTAGTAAACATTGGTGTGGCACACTACTAATCAATATCTATCACCATGGAAAATTTCAAGATGATCCGACAGTCGGATAAAAAGTTATGGTCTCTAGAAGTTATGCTCTACACCATTCTCCCCTGGTTGAAAAAAATTTTGCACTGCGATTTTAGTTCATGGAATTCATCCAATTTCCCATTGTTAATGTTCTTTGACTACCACTTAGGAATTGAAAAAATTTCTTCCTCGTTGTAAACCTTCCCACTGCACCAAATATTTGTTTTAGCTCCAATGTCTAGTAGTGACTATCTTTTGGTCTAAAACATGCATTACCCTTTCCTTTTTCTTCTTCAACATCTATTTCTCCCAGTTTATTTCTTCCTCATCCATGATATTTTTTTCCTCATGACTTGGAAACTTATATAAGTCAAAAACATTAAAAATTAGTGAATTAGCAAATTTTTTTGGTAGCTCCACCTTATAAGCATTATCACTCATTTTCTTAATCCTACATGGCCTAATCTTCTTATACTTTAGTTTATTTTATGTCCCCTTTGTAAACCTCTCCTTTCTAGTATGATCTATCACCATATATCCTTCTTTAAATACATTTACTATCACCCCAGTATCTGCAACTAAGTTATATTGTGCATTACTTACTTTCATCTTTTCCCTCACTTCTTCCTATAATTGTAGCATGTGTTCTACAAATGCTTCGCATCATCACTAGTTTTATCTTCACCAGGTAGCACAATCTGATTTAGGACTCCTTGGGGTTCCACCCATATAAAATTTGGAAAAGAGACCTCCTTGTTGACCTGTTTACCAAGTTGTTAGAGGAAAACACATCTTTTGGTAAAGCCAAGTCCCATTATTTTGGCTTTTCTCCAACTATACAACATGTGAGATTTCCCAATATTTTATTCACTACTTCTATCTACCCATCGGTATTTGGGTGATATGCACTACTGAACTATATTTTGTCCCCATTTTCCTCCACATATTCTTCCAAAAGTGACTCAAAAAGTTTGTGTCCCAATTTGAAGTGATTGTTCTCGATTTCCATGCAACCTAACCACTTGTGAAAAAAAAAAATCTGCAACTCGTAAGCATCATTAGTTGTCTTACAAGTAATGGCATGTGTCATCTTAGAGAATTATCAACCACAACAAAGATAGAATCATTCCCTCTTTGTATGCTATGAAGTCCTAACAAAAATCCATACTCAAATAAACCCATGGCCTTATAGGGATATATAATGGCATATACAACCCAAAATTTCGTGCATGACCCATAACCATTTGGCACACTCTACATCTTACTATGATACCACTTATTTCTATCTTTACCTTCTTCTAAGAATATTTTTCTACCATAAGAGAAATTGTCTTACCTATACCAAAGTGTCCAATCAACCCCCACTATGCATTTATTTTATAGTATTTTCTTTCATTGAACCAACAGAGATGCACAATTTATTTCCCTTGAATAAATAACCATCCTGGATCAAATAATTAAAAGAGTCACTATCCACTTTGTAGGGTCCTTACATTGTCTCACAACATCACCAAAATATGGATCATCTTCATACAATTCCTTAATAGCCTCAAACCCTACTACTTCATTTTCCATTGTTATCAAAAGTGCCACATGCTTACTCAAAGCATTAGCAACATGATTCTTCTTACCCGACTCATGTTTGAAAAAAAAAGTATATTCTTGCAAAGCTGAAACCCACTTTGCATGCCTACTATTTATTTTCTTTTTGTTTACATACCTCAATGCTTCATGGTCAGTAAAGAGTAAAAATCCTTAGCTACCAAGTAATGTCTCCAATGCCTTAATGCATGTACAATAGCAAAAATTCCACATCATAAGTAGAATATATCCTCTTGAACAACTATGAATTATCTAGGAATTTGTTTCATATCTCGTATAACTCTTCTTATTATCTACAACTTCATTTAGCTTTTCACCGAAGAATTCCACAATTTTTCTTTCTTGACTCAAGACAGCTCCAATCCCAATATGTGAGGAATCACAATCAACCTTAAATAGCTTGCTAAAATTTTGGAATACCAAAACAAGTGCCTCATACACTTTCTTCTTCAACAATTCAAAACTATCTGTTGCTACCTTGGTCCATACAAACTCCTTTCCCTTCATACACTTTGTTATGGGTGCGAAAATGCTACTAAAATTCCTGATGAGCTCCTTATAAAATAAATTCAATCCATAACAACTAAAAACATCTATCACATTCCTTGGAATAGGTCATTTTAAAATCACCTTCAATTTTTCCTCATACATCCTCACTTCATCCTCTCGAGATGAAAAACCCAAAAAAACTAGACTTTTTTCTCGAAGAAATATACACTTCTTTCATTTTTCATACAAACTCCATTTTGGTAACAGTTCTAATACCGATTTTAGGCGTAATCATTGTTCTTCCACTATATTACTAAATATCAAAATATACTGACCACAAAATTACAATTGTATTCTCATAGTACTTTGTTCATCAACCTCATAAATGTACTGTGTGCATTAGATAGCCAAAATGACATCACCATCCACTCGTAAAATCCATCTTTTTTTTTAAATTCATTTTCCACTCATCCCCTTCACAGATTTGGATCTCGTAGTACCCACTCTGTAGTTCAATCTTACTAAAATATCGAGATTTGGCTAGCACGTCCATCATGCCATCCAATCTTGGAATTGAGAACTACTACTCAATTGTCATTTTATTTATGGCCCTACTGTCCATACACATTCTTTAGTATACATCACTTTTAGGAGTTAATAGCGCATGAATTACACATGGATTCATGTTTTCTCTCACTAACCATTTTTGTATTAAAATTTCCACTTCCTTGTTCAACTCCTCACATGTTGTGTTAGACTCATCTTGTAGGATGACTGATTTGGAAGGGCCAATCCTAGGATAAAATCAATATGGTGTTGTATATCCCTCTTCAGAGGTAACCCATTTGGTAGCTCATCTGATATGTCATCTTTTAATTCTTGTAGTACCTTTTCTACCGCAATGGGTATATCAAAGGCCTTTATTTACACCTTCTTCGACATCAATGCATAACACAAGCCAACTTCTTCCATTTTTACAACAAACTCTTTTGTATCCAATAAGCCCTCACTCTTCTCTTCTTCCTTGAAGGGTAACAAGACCACCTTTACACCATCCTTCCAAAAGGATAAGTATATTTCCCTCCATCATTTGTAACCTTTTTATCATTTTTCTAAGGCCTCCTAATAATATATTGCATGCATCCATTGGGACAACATCACATCGCATTTCATCCTAATAGGCATTCCCAATTGAAAATTTTATAAGGCATCTTTTATCTATCGTTACCTCATTCCATTTCTTGAACCATGATATACGATAGGGATAGGGTGTTTCTCACATTTCAAACAAATTTTATCAACCATCATAGTTGAGAACATATTTTCACAACTACCACCATCAATAATAATTTTACAAACCTTTCCTCAATAGGTGTATCTTACTCGAAATATATTTGTCTGTGTAGCCAAGAATCAACACCAACACCATCTTGTTCTTTATACTTCCTCGGGATGATCATTGTTCTCATTATCATAAGGGATTCACCAAGTATGTAGAAACCTCTATTTCTTCTTCCTCTTTAGCTTTAACTAGGTTTACTCATGGTTGTTATGTTTTCCATCCATCCTATGTAGGATACTATGGACACTTAAAAGCTCTTTTCCCTTCTTCACCACATTAGTAACATGTATACTATCTTTAGTGGCTATTCCAACCCTGTCCACCATTATAACCTCTTCCCTCTCGAACCCCTACCTCTTTAGTAGTTAGCACGTCTTTGAATAGAATCTACATGCCCTTATACACTAGAGGATTCATCTTGTATATAATCAAATCTTTTCGCCTCTAATTGGATATGATGATGGCCCTCTCTTCATCTATCTTTAAAAATTATTCTTCTTGCTCTTTTATTTTTATTTTAATGTGATTTGATAAGCATCATCCAAGCTATGGATCGGATCATACCGAGTTCATCTTGTATGTTATAAGTCAACCCATTCACATACCTTATTGCCTTATTTTCTTCATAATCTCTTTGTTCCACCGGATTGATAGCTTATAAAATTCATTGGTATACTCTTCAATGTTGAGATAATTTTGTCTTAGGTTTTGAAACCTTTGAAATAGTGTCTCGGGAATAATCTACATGAAGAAAATTCTCTTTCGATTCTTCACCATTTTATTCCAATTTCATATCTTTCCCTTTCCTTTCCTTTTTCTTTCATTTTATAGGTGATCCCACCGGATCAATACATGTCCATCCAGACTTAGTACATGTAAAATTATATTTCTTTTTCCTTGAAAGGTTTTCAACTAAAATAATTTTTCCATACGATCCAAAAATTCAATCAACTCCTCTTGTCGTAACCCTCCACTATAATCGGGAACATTAATCTTGATGTTGCCATTCTCTCCCTCTAAAGATTGCATAAATATCTCCTCAAATGGTCTCTCATTCAAGGTTTCTTCATCTCTCTCATTTTATTCTTCATTTCCTCCTTCATTCATTAATGAGGCAATTCTTTACTATCACTATATCGGTCCTCATCCCCATTTGCATGTCTCTTAAGGTGGGTAGCTTGTCTGTGAGCTCGAGAAAATTTTCTTTATAGCTACTACATATTCTTATTCATCTAGGAATAACCTCCTCTCCCATGTCTATCCATGCTTATATAAAATAGAGGCAATAAACTATACAGAAAATTATAATATATATATTACCTTCACTATTCTTGCAAGATCCCAATCCCGCGCTCTCGATACCAATTGATGTGGATACAACTATAAGAGGTTGGAATACATCCCAAAAACAAACAAACAATTTGTGTAAAAATCAAAAAGCTTAAAAAGATATTTATTTTCATTCCTAAATCTAGAATAATCTTTTACAACCTTACAATCTTCCTTTTATTTACCATTATCTCTATGAAAAACCCTAAAATGTGAAAAAAACCTAAAAACTAAAACACATATGATGGACCCAAATTTTTCCATATAAATTATGCCTTTGTAAATTAAGTCACACGTCAAATATTGTCTTATTACATAAAACATAACAAAAGATATTAAAAATCTAAGTTCTATACAAAACCACCAAAAAGGTTTGAAGCCAATTTTGACCACTAAATGAATTAATTGAGCCCTAAAAATGTTGAAAAGTCACCTAACCTTTCAAGACATGTTGGCGTGACACACTACTAATAAATATCTATAATCTGTGGAAAATTTTAAGATCTTACATTGGATCAAAAGTTATTATCTCTCAAAGTTATACTCCCACATCAATTTTTGATGTTGCTTTAAAACCGATCACCTAATTACGGATTTTGGGAGATCCAAATGCCAAGGATCTAAACCATCTTGGTGGAAATATTATCAGCCAAACCTTCTCACTATCTTCTCCTCTTAACCTGTGTTGGATCCTTCCTCACCTCTATTTGACAATAACCCTTCCAGGTTGCCCAACCCTCGGCTCTTAAAGTGACCCTCCAACCTCGGGTGATACGTGATTCAATTCTTCCTAAGGTGATTATGAATCATTCTTCTTGTATCCTCACACCTCTCGATGAATTTTAGAAAAATCAACTACTTGGAAGTTCTTATCCCTTTTGAGATTGAACCAGATGTTCTATAGATAAGGATAGAAAGATGGTTGTACAAAATAAGAAAAAAATTTCTTGTAAGGACTTAGCTTATATTCAAAAGGAAAATAGGTCACCACAACATAGAATTTCGACTTCATATATGTTTATTTTTTCATTCATCTTTTTGTTGGGCGGTTTTGGTTGCACTCTAGATGCACTAAGGTTGTTTTGTTGCTTGTCTCTCATTTTTCTTCTTTTAGTTCTCATTGCTATATTTGGATTTCAGATCTTGCTTTTGTAACAAGCTAGAGACCCTACGAAAACCCTCTTTTACTCTTTATCTAAAAAATAATATATATAATTTTCACTTATTTTATTTATTTTGACAACAAATATTTGTTATTATTTGTGATATTTTGTACATTATTTTAATAATATATTTGGGATTTCTTAAAATACTAGTAGTACAATTATTTTTATATTATTATATGATTTTAATAATTTACTTCTTTTTGATAATATGTCTACATTTATTTTAAGATTATAGGCATGTTTTGTATATTTTAGATAAATATATTTGTCTCTTTTAATTGAAAACGTGTTTTTAATTTATTTTTACATGTTTGTGTATGTAATCATAAACACATTGTAATATATGATCATAATATATTATTTTTTAATTTTAAATTTAACACAATTTAATAATTTATTAATAATACATTGTAATAACTTAAAGTATTAATAATTACATTCATTATTTGTAAATGTGATGTGGATCAAGTTGTAAGAGCTCGAAATGTCTCTAAAACATATTTATTATTTATAAAAATTTCAAACCCTTCAAAATATATTCCTCCTTGTTCTTGAATCCACACTAATATTTAATACCATTATAATTTGCCTTGTATTTTCCACTATCTCTAAGAAAAACTTAAAATGCCAAAAAAATTTAAAACACAAAAACTCCTAAAAATTAAAATACCTACATCAAATCTAGGCTTATTCTATAAAGCAGAGAAAAGATATTAAAACTCCAAGTTCTAGAAAAAAAACAAAAAGGTTCCGAGCCACTTTTAAAATACCAATAGAAGAAATAACTTGGCTCTAGAAATATGTTGAAATGGAACCCAACCTTTGTGAAATGGTCATGTCATGTTAATAATCAATATCTAACTACGTGGAAAATTTCAAGATTATCCGATCAAATAAAAGTTATGGTCTCTTAAAATTACACTCTCGCATCATTCTTCCTCGCTTAAAAAAATCTTTCTGCGAATGCGATTGATGGAATTCATCTAATTTTCCACTTCGCGAATCTTCTTCAACTCCCAATCAGGAATCCAATTATTTTCTTATTGTTTGCAAACCTTCCCCCTTGCACCAAATATTAGTTATAGCACCCATGCTTAGTAGTGACTATACTTTTGTCTAAAACACACGCTACCCTCTATTTTTTAATCTTCGGTATCTGTTGTTCCTAGTTTACTTATTCCTCAATAATTTCCTCATGATCGTGAAACTTATATAATTCAGAATTATTAAAAATTGTTGAAATAACAAAAAAATTAGGTAGTTCGGTTTGTAGACATTACCACTCATTTTTATCTTGTTGTAAACCTTCATGTTATACCAAATATTTTTGTAGCTCCTATGCGTACTAGTGACTATATTATTTTACAAGACATACATTACTTTATCCTTTTTATTCTTTGGAATCTACTTCTCCTAGTTTAATTCTTCCTCCTTGACACTTTCTTCATGACACGAAATTTATACAAGTTAGAAATTTTAAAAAGCGGTGAAATGGCACATTTTTAGGTAGCTCTACCTTGTAGGAGTTATTACTCATTTTATTTATAATCCGATAAGGCCGATTCTTCTTATATTTTAGATTATGATATGTCCACTTTGGATATATCCTTCTTCAAATGCATTTAATTTTCCTACTTGCATCTGTTACTAGTTTATATTTTTCATTATTAACTTTCAATTTTTCCCTCACTTATTCCTACATTCATCCTTTGGAGAGTTAATCAAGATCACCCACTAGTCATTCAATTATTAATATTTTAAAATACTAAGTGCTTCACAAATATTCTTGAGGTTTATAAGAAAGATGCAATTAAGGTTTTCTCTGTGTTTATTTTCTTACTTTTTGTCTATAGTTTTCATTGCTTACACTCTATAAGGGAGAAGAGGAGTTATGTTCCATAAATGGAAAGTAACTCTTGTATGACACACTAATGCACGTTGATGTGTATAATGGAATCTATGACATGTCTGTCATACCCCTAAGACACCTCGGACATGTGATCTCACCTAAGTAAGATGACTCACCAAGTGATGTGGATAATGCCTCAAGATGATAAATCAAGTACCCCACACCAACACCCCCATTAATTGTAACCTATGATGAGACAAGCAAGACATAAATGAGAAATGGGTCTCTGCAACTATGCACGATGAGGTACCTATACGTACCTAAAATTCTACATGTATTACATCGATGGTACGGTAAAGTCTCCAATGATGAAATATTTATTTTTCAGAACAATGATGAGATCTAGATCCTCTCCCTTTCCCTTTAGCATTTATATTTTTCCTTGTTTAACCTTACTTCTAAGTATTTTACATTTTTGTACCTTCACAATGTGATCTTTTACGCACTATTTTGATTTCAAGTTACGTAATCTCCACAGAGGTCACGCAACTTTCAATCTTCCAAGACCAGTGGTTACACAACCACCATGGTGGTTTTGTAACCACCCGATATCTTGCAGATCAATAGTTTCATGCATTTTCAACAAAGAATCTAGATTGCGTGTTTTAAACATGTGTCTCAAAATTTTGAGTGTTTTTCTCACCTATTTCTTTACTATTTCACCTTATGTATGATTTTTGGATACGTAATGGAATCCTCTTCTCAGTTTACTATTATTAGAAGTTTGACTCCCCCTTTCTTGGATTATTTTGAACTTCTTTATTTCCATCTATGTTGCACTTCTTCTCTTCCATTTTCAATAAAACCAAAATTTTACCCGTATTATGGGTTGGATATTTTTTATTTGGATTGCACTATTACTCGCCAAAATCATAATAACAAGTACACAGAAAACAGATTACATTGCTCTATTTCATCCCGCTTTCATTTGTGATCATTTTTCCTGCGACCATTCTACTCCAAAAACTTTTTTATTTCTTATTACAACTAGCCAACACTACAACCTAGATCATTTGGATTTTCATCTCTGGAAAGGAAGTTGAGGAGACAATATAATCATCGCTACATTTGGGTAGTTCTATAGTAAGAATGGGTTGGGGATTATTTCATTTCTTTGAAGCTTTTATTTTAAATATTGTCATTAAAATTAAAAGAAGCAATGCACTTTTTAAGAGGTAGAATTTATAATTTCTTCATTATCGGTGTGAATCTTCCTTTTATATATTCTTCTCATATTATCCCTATGGATCGACATGTGAAATAATTTGGAGGAAGATTTTTTTCTTAAATTTCTCCATTTCTTTGTTTTTAAACATTTGTACATTTCAATTTTTTTATTTCTATATTTGTATACGTCGAAAAAACTTCCATTGATATCTTCTTCCCTTATTATCCTGCGGATATGCAAGGTAAATAATATTGAGGAAGCTTCTATGTTTACATCGTTAATTTTATTTATTCATTATTAGTTTACCGTATAACTTATCTCGGGTCTCACTGGGAAGACTCAAGGAAAGAAAAATTACTTCGAGAAGATTTTTCCTTCCCATTATTTTAAGGTGAAGCGATTAGAGGAATTTAGATTTCCACAATTATAAGTTAGAATACATATTTCTTTAAATTATATTTAATTTCACATCCTATAATAGAGGAATAGCTACATCCAATTATTCCCTGTTTATTTTATTTTAGTGTATAAGTAGGTTATTTATTTTAGAATAAATTATTTATGTGTGTCTGTAGCTTTTGTTTTATTTAATTTCTAGTAACCAGAAAAGTACAAAAAGATAGTTTAGAAGTTAAGTAGATTCATTTATTTATTTCTTTTAAAATCTTCGTTGAAAATATAAAAATAATTAGATAGTTTTCTTTACTTTTCTTTGATTAAATATTTGTAAATCAAACTTAGTTAAATTAAAAGGAGAAAATCAATCATATTTTATTTAATTCAAGTTTATTTGTTTTGTTTATTTAAAGGTAGGAACTAAAGGTAATTTATATTTGGAAAGAACACAACTCTTATTTCCCTAGCAAATTGTAATCTACCCGAACTTACCTCTCGGTCCCTTTAGATTCTATCTTTCTTTTTTTTCCACTTCTCTTGACTTGGTAGCCACATGACAATTCCGGGTTCACCACAAGTAACATGTTAGAATATTTGATCCATTATATGATATCCAAACATCGAAAGACCCAAAATATACATTGATTAAGGCTTACACCAAGTAGTCTTCATAAAGAACACCCATGCCTCCTAAAATAATTCTCGACTCTTTTCCCTTAATGACAAATCATATATTTTGAAGAGTATTAATCAAGTAGATAGGCTTAGACCTCACAACCCTTGATTTTTCCTTTCCACTTGTCTCCTCTCATACCATCATGACCATCTTCAAAGATGAATTCACTTTGAATATGAAGGACAATTCCTTGAGTTCATTAGTGAGTCAAGTTTTATTGATTCTACCGATATTGACCAAGATCCATGCACCATGATCTTCCTTGATCGTAGTATCACCCCCACACAAGTTAGGTGAGCATTCACCACTCTTAACAAGAAAATTCCCATTTTTCTAGTTGAGAACCTTCGATTTCCTTGACCTCTTATCATCATTCCCACCTATCCCACCTACACTCTATTTATCCATCATATTACCATTTCATCCATTGCATTCCGGCTATCCAGAACAACCTCGGGACGTCGAGTGCATCTAAAATCATGTGTTGATTTTTAGGTGTACAAAATTGGTGAACCCAACATGAAGGACTAGTTCCTTTTCATATCCTATTTATTTTCTTTTCTTTCATCCACTCTCCCCTCTCCCATTATTATGTGAGTGTTTATATACCTCAAAATATGTCAAGTCAGGAGTATAGTAGACTTATTTTAGGTCTTAAATATTATTATAACTAGGTGAGTATGCAAAAATCACCCTCATTGTCTAGGTGGGCTAAAAACTACTCACAAACTTTACTATCTCCTCATACTCCTCCTCAAGGTTTCAACACCAATTCAATAGTAAGGATTGAGGAGATAGATCAACCTAACTATAGTACACAACCAGAGTTCTCAAACTCCAACAACATGACATTTACAGGAGAACATGGGTTTTATCGACATGTGTTGTCTAGACCCCAAATTAGCATGCAACCCGATTCTTTTTCTTCCCACTTACCGTAAACTGATGAGATCATAGCGCATCTCACCAAGAGTGGTGACCATCTCAATGTTTTAGAAGGATCCTTGGACATGATGCAAGGATACACAAATATCCTTCTGCATAACAATGCTACCTCACCCCCACCTAAAACAGACATCAATGACCAATTTACAATGGGGTATCATATACCCTCGAAACTAAACAATGTTAAACATACGCAAAAAAGTTCACAACCTTCACCTGATGATGTAATTTCAACACCGGTGGGTAGAATCAAAGAGTTATAAATAGCTCAATCTTTGTAACCTACATAATTTGTGGGGCAAGGAAACTCTTCCCATCATTTTCAAAATTAAAACTATACCCCTTCCATAAATTTCTATCGACAACCACCATCACATGTCTACTTAGGTGTTCTTAGCCCCGATGACCTCCTTATATGATCAACCATATGAGGGATCTCTGTCATCCTTCCTATATATATCTTGCACAAGGGTTATCCAAAAGTGGATTCTCGAATTTCATTCCTTCAGGAAATGCAACATTCCTTGGTTGCATGCCCACTAGAGTGTATCCTAGTCTTACACCCCTTACATTCACATGGATTCAAATTATTCTTAGATGGATATGTACTCCTTCCTTGGTCCTTACACATAACATCAAGGGGTTCCTTATACCCCGAGAAATGTTTATATTATACCTTATCAAGCTCCTATTCTACCTCTTCCTCCCCGTCAAGGATATTTGATGGTGGAATTTTATGCAATGGGTACATTTATCCCAAATTTGCACCCCTTGCAAATTTGGATAGCTCATCAAAAAATGCACTTAGCCATTTTACTCTAAGAAATCTACGAGAGACTAAGTTAGTCATCCAAAGAGTGCAAGAAATTAGTGTTTCTGGGTTCTCCTTATCCGTGAAAAAAGGAGCATCTTTATAGGACTTAGGTGGATTTGTAATGAGTAAATACCTTTGTGGAACAACTCGGCCTCTCATGGGTTAGAAGCAAGTTAGAGCACCATGAGTTTTAGGTCCGTGAAGAAGATGGAAATTTTGTTATGGACATAATCCACAAAGAAAATGAATGAGAAGCTTAATGCTTCACCAAAATGGAATAAATTGAAATATGACTAAGGCTAGAAGTTTCGAGACACTATAGTAATGTTTTGCGGGTTTCCCAAAAAAAAAAATTGTGTATTTTCTCTAAAATTCATAGAAAAGCTGGAGCACGATTGCTTAACTAATGTCACGAAAAGAAGAAGGTCGAGCCTCACACCATAGTGGTGACATCGAAAATAAAAGTGTGGAAATTTTCAAATCCATTGCAAAATCCATGAAACATCCAAAGATGCACAATAAAGAATAGTCGTAGAATAAGGTCAAAAGCCATGGCACATTGTAAAGCCCTAAAATCAGTAAAACCCATGGGATTCTTCAAAACTACACCTGATTTGAAATTCAAATGATCAATAACTCCACCAAAAAAATTATATAAGTATGGGCATTGTCCTCTCTGTGACCTATAGTCTAATGGTGTGTGATAGAAGCCATGTTAGCTGCCCACATCTCTCTACAAACATTAATGAAGTCTTTTCCTTGGTGGTTAAATCCCTCAATTTGGTGCCTCTCTTCTTCTCATATCTCCTTCTTTTCTCTATAAATTTGGAACTCACACATTGTAAAAGAGATCTATTTTTGTCAGAACTACACCATACCAAAATGGTGGCTTACTTCCCATAAGTTACTGAGATCTATAACTTGGTGTCTCTAATGTATTCTTGCCTTCTACCCGAGAATGTAATGGTTTATACATATCTTGAAGTAATAAAATCATTTTGTATGGCTATTCTCTACCCTAGCTGATTGTATTCACATTCTTGTCTCTCTATTTAATTTTAGCATGTTATGTGTATTTCCTACTTGCAAGTTCCATTTGTCTATGTTGTCAATGTATGGTAAAGTTTATCTCACATGGTTCATATCTCGTGGTATGCATGTCTTCCCTCTCTCCCATGTTTTTTCTCTTTCCTTCCCCTTATTTAGAGTGATTGAACCATTTTTATCGTGCTATCACCACCATTTTAGCTTAGGATTTTCACCTTTCGTGCATCTTCTTTTAACTCTGGTCCCTTGGATTATTAGAGTAGGAATAGATGGTTGTATTTCCTTAGGATTATTTCAACATTAGAAATAGGTAGAGGAACTAGCCTTGTATGGAGGTTTTTATCAAGTAGCAAGCCCCATAACTTGAGAAAAAAAATCTCATGTTACCTTAAAACATCGTTTTCTCATCATTTGTTCATGACAAATCGAGAGGGTGTTAATTTTTATGATAACGGTACCTACTCGAATATTTAAAATAACTTCTAGACTTTACAATACAAGGTGTCATGCTCCCATGGCCTTTTCCAGATCTTCCAAATTTTAAGGGAGAAGGAGATCCCAATTCCCATATCAAGGCATAGGCTACTACCATTAGAGACTTACTCCCTTGGGATTTGGTTGTTTCAAATATATTTCCAAATAATCTCTAAGGGATTTCCCTCAATTAGTATTATATAGTCCCAAAAATTTTAAACATTGTTTCAAGAACTTGTATATGATTTCATCAAGGCTTTTGATATGCTATTGAGGAAAGGGATCAAAGAATTCTTACACATCAAGAAATAGAAAAATAGGTCCACTTCCCACTTCATTCGGAGAGGTGGAAAAATTCCTTTATTCTTCTCGCAAGCACTCAAAATATGGATCAGATGAAACTCTATGACTTATTCCTCCTTTCATTTAATTGATATGCTAAGGAAGAATTCCATAATTTTCCTCTTCATATCTAGGAATAATTTTTAGAGGGTGTGATTCACATTGACCAAGTGGTAATTGATAGTTGACACAATACATATGGCCCAATGGGAGGTTGCTCACCTCCACCCAAAGCAACTCAAACTTTTAGAATGGTTCAATCAACAACTAAGGACGCAAGGTCCTGAATCAGAATCATGGTGTCAAAACAGATGGTGTGACTGACCAACCTAAGAAGAAAAATGTTTTGAACACTAATGATGTGTATAATAATAACGTAAATGTAAAGAATCAAAGGAACAATAATATTACTCCCTCCATTAACGTAGTTTATCTTGATCTCCCTCCCTCTCAATAGGTTTAGGCCCAAGCCCCAAATCAATACCAAAATCAAGGCCAAAGACCTCTAAATTATAATTACAACAATCAAGTATCATAATAACAATCAAAATTATGGACAAAAAAACCAAAACCAGACCGAGGGATTATGACCCTAATTTATATTGTGGATTCCATAGAGTGATTGGTCATGATGCTTGCTCTTTTCAAGACTACAACAATTTTATACAGAGGCTCCCAAAATATCAAAGGAAAATATTTATTGACATGTTCTTAGCCAACCCTGGAGGAACTTCACAAGGTACCCATACGAGACCTGTCACTCCACAAAACTATAGAATTGGTATTTATAAAGATCCTTTTCCAAAAATGCCTTGAAAATGAGAAATATAATCCTTAGGGTGCTAACAAAGGTATTCTTATAGGGACACGTGATCAAGAACCCTCTATATCTCGTTGGTCCTTGAGTTGATCCTAACTTGAATCAAAGGAATCAAACTAAAATTGTAGGCTTAGTTGAGTTGGAGACATAACCGAGAAGTGCATGCGACTACCGTACTTATGAATACATGTGTAGCCTCTCCCCATGTATCCCTTAGTGTAAGATGATTCACCTATATTTCCCAAGCTAGTAGGGGCTTACGATTTGATCACAGATCTCACCAAGACCTTTTCTCACATTTCCTTCTTAGATTTTTTGAAGAACTCCCCAGCTCATCGATCCTCTTTTCTAGAAGCTTTAGGTCTTGGTCATTTAGTACACGTCACACCTCCTCCAGAGGCCCAAATTAACCACATAGAATTTGATGTCTATCCTCCAGGCAACATGGGAGACATTATGGATTGGTTTTGACATTAATAATATTCCTATGGATTCCAAATTAGCACTGAGAGGTGATCCTATATTGTATTTGCAAGTATGGATCTATAATAACTATGTCAAGAGATATGTGATTGATGATGGAGATGCGAGTTAACATTATTAATTTTTCCTTCTTAAAGAAGCTAAGGTATGGAGAAACAAATTGTTATTCTACTAGAAACACACTAAGAGTTTACAATAGCTATAAGGCCACATCCATTGGGACTATAGTTCTCTCGGTCACACTTGGACCTCAAACCATTCTAACTAATTTTTATATTATAGATAGGGAAACCAACTATAATATGATCCTTAATCATAAAGTGGATTCATAGAAATGAATACTATTCCATCTACATTGTTTTAAGAATTGAGATTACTTCATTTAGGAAAATTATTTATAGGTCAAGGAGATAAAAAACCTTATGATATTCACCTAGTGAATCTTAAGAAGAAACATGGGGTCCATTATGAGTTTGAACTCCTAGCTAACTAATTGAACAATCCTCTTCCTCCAAAGTTAATAGTTACCACATTAAAGCTATTTCCAACAACTGAATTAGAGTGATTGTTATCCAATTTTTCCCCAAGAAAAATTAAACAAACATGACCTTACACGGTGAGAAAATGGGGTTGATTCGGTCACGGGAGCTTGCATTTTGGATTTGGGTGAATAGGTGAAGCAGGTTGAGAAAGTTACAAAGAATTTTAGGAGAAGAAGAAGCTCCAAGTATAAAATTTAGAATTTAGGGGTGAGGCATTTCGGAAAATGGAGAAGCAAGTAAAAATAAGAAAAGACCTAAAATACTGAAATTCAAAGTCTAGGGATTCAACATCTCGAAAACAAAGTAGGGTGAAAAGGAAAATTTAAACCCCGAAGTTTGAATTTCCGACTTCAAGATTTTGGATTTTCGGAGATCTCGGTGAGTGTGGGGAGGGGAACAGTTCCTTAGGCCCAAAAAGGGGAGGGAATAGTTCCTTAGGCCCGAAAAGGAAAAGGTTTGAAATCCCGAACATCCAAAATTTAGACTTTTAGGTTTCAAGGTTTCTGGAGATAGAAAATGATTGGTTAGAAGTTAGATGAAAAAAACCGAAATCCTAAAAGTTTGAAGTTTGAAAGGGTTCAGATTTTGGAGGTCAAACTAGGTTTCGGGGTCAACACGGCAATAATTTCAGACTTTCAAGGGTTCCGATTTCAAACTTTTGGAGTTCAAGGTTTCAGAGGTTTAAGGTTTCGGATTTTAGATTTTTGGAGTCTTCACCGAGAAAATTGGAAAAAGTGAGCAAAAATCCCAAAATATTGAAAGTCTGAAGTTTGAAAGGGTTCAAATTTTAGAGGTCAACACTTGTTTTCGTGGTCAACGCAGTTGATAATTTCATAGTTTTGAAGGTTCAGGTTTCAAATTTTCAGAACTCTCAAGGAGATTTCATCGATGAACACCATCACTGCATTCAAAAGGTAAAATTTCCAAAACCCAAAGTCCAAATTTTGGACATCGGGTTTGATTTTTGGGGTTCAAATTTTTAGAAGTTTGGAGCCCTGAAACACAAAAATCACAACTAAAAGTCTAAAGTTCTAAATTCCAAATGTCTAAAATTTCAAACTTCAAACTTTTGGCATTTCAAATTTTTCGCGCACCTTAGAAGATGAACAATAACCCGAATTGCAAAGTGAAAAGGTCTCGAATTTCTGAATTTCGAAGGTTTCATGCATTTCAGACTTCATACTTTCAGGGTTTCATAGTTTTCGCATGCCCAAGCAGATGAATGTTAACTGAATTCCAAATTCAAAATGTCCGAAAGTCTTGATTTCAGGATTTCAGAGGTTGCATGCATTTCGAATCCAAAAAGGAGGAGCCAACCACTCCCCATTTTTATAGAATGACACCCCAACCTTCGATGGCCATAAATTTTGATTGGGAGCTCGAATTTACACAAGAAAGGACTTTTGGAAATATCAGGTGGTCCTCTATAGAAATACGACTAGTTATCTTAAGTTGAGTGGGAATAAGTTCTTAAAAATGAAAAATACAAGTCCGCTTATTGAATGAAGTAGTTGAAGGTGAAATCTTAGTCAACATCTAGGGCAAAACATGCATATCTTCCAATGTACTTATCCATTTCTTGCAAATTTATAGTCATTGGAAATATGATTTCAGGGGCCACAGTATGGGATCATTAGATTTTGGATTTCAAGGGTTCTAGACCTCTGAAAATGGTAGAGATGATGTGGTAGGTGAGACCATTAATGAAGGTTGGTGAGAAGTATGGGTCATCATGACTCTACAGGGTCTAGACTAGACAGGAGGTGCAATCACGTCAATTTCTTCAAGCACAAGGAAACCATTAATGAAGAGGGAGATTTTGAAGATCACAAGGCACTCATTATAGGATTAAACAATGATTTTTTAGAGGATTTTGGAATTTTTCTCTCTCCTCTCCTTCAAATATTCTTCTATAAATTGTAAAGAGGGGTATTGTTCTAATGTTGGATAATTTTTCTTTGCACCCTCCCTTACTTCTCTTTTCTGCAAGTGAATTTGTGGAGTCCAAACCTCCCATTCAAGTTGTAATGGATAATTTTTGCCTCTTGGCCATTGTAATGTACCATATCAAATTTTTGGAGTAATAATATAAGTTTGTGAATGATTAAAACCCTCTCTTGTGTTCATCACATTCCCCGATCTCTCATCGTAATCTTGGTTATCTATTCATGGTGGTCAGTATTACAGGTTTTAATGGTTTTTATTTAATGGTTAGTCAATTCTTATTAGTAGACTGATCTCGTGGTGTATTTTTTCCTTTCTTAATCTTATTGTGGTTTCCATCTCCATGAAAAGTGATGTTTACCATTCCTTTTGGTGCATCACCTCTATAATTTAGGTTTAATTTATTGTAATCTTCTTAACCCTATCTCTTTGGAAAATTATAGTATATTTTAGAGTGGATCCTCAACAATTTGGATGTGTGCATCGAATAGAGGAATAGGAACCAACCTTCATTTGGATATCTTTCCGATTCAAAGTCCCACACTTTGGTAAAAGCTCCATATTATGCAATCACACCGACATTTTCAACCTATCTAGTTGCATACATTCGAGGTGTTGTGATTATGCATCAACAAAGGACCCAAACTAGTTGAAGGGGTGGAAATTAATGAGATTAAGAATGTTTTAGTAGATAATATTTCAACTACAACAACAAGAAAGATAGTGAAACTCTAGGAAAATCATTTACTTATCATTCTCTCGCTCCATTATTTAGGGATTGAAAATTCTCTTGTTTTGGCCTCTCTTCTAGCAAATGGCTTAGAAGAGGTATGTATGCTTGATGTTTCTAAGGTCCTAGAAGAGCATTCAAAGGATAATGAAAAGTTAATTTTTTTATAAAACTATTGGACCCTCAATTATGATGGAGAAAATGTCGACATGGTGTAAGGGCAAGGGTGATTCTCACTTCTCCATAAGGGAGATTCATGCCCTTTTCCTTCAAATTAAATTTTTAGTATAGTAATAATGGAGAAGATTATGAAGCTCTACTTATATGTCTCATTTTAGTGAAGAGGATGGAAGTGCATAACGTTAGAGTTTTATCTAACTCGCGACTCCTCGTAAACTAGATCTCATAGGTTTATTAGACTAGAGCATAACACCTCTAGCTTTACAAGTTCATGGTACGTGAGCTATGTAAAAGTTTTAATTTCATTTCTATATAGGTTATTCCTAGGGTACATAATCAACTTACTAATTCTATGGCTATCTCTTCTTCTTATTTTTGTCCTAGCAAGGATTTCAAGGAAATAGAATTCACGGTCTCAACTGAGTTGAACCCTTGGTTCGCAAAATGCCTAATAATGCAATTTTGGAATACGCAAAGATTGAAAATGAGTCTATCACATTATATTTTGTGAATAATGATGAGGTAATCTTATGATTCCTCCACGTGTATATTGACCTCCATCCCACGCATCATAAGAAAGAATTTCCCCTTTCCCTAACCCTTTTCATACTTCAAATACATAATAATGAATCCTTCCTTGTCAAAATTCTTTGAAATGTATGAAGTTGAGGAAGAGGCTCTAGAGTTTCCTAAAAATCCTCCTTAGTTTTCATAAGGGAATGCTTCCTTAATAGAAGGAACCATTGATATTAACATTGGAATAGAAGAGGAGCCCGAATTTTGAATCTTGGTTATTCTTTATCACCCGAGGAAATAGAAGAGAATACTAAGGTGATAAAGGAACATTCTAATTTATTTTCATTTAGTTATAAGTATATGACAAGTATCCGCCCGATGTAGTGGTTCATATCTTGGTCATTAAACCCAAAGAAAAATATGTAAAACAAAAGCTAAGACATATAAAGCCTAAATTTGATTAAATGGTCAAAGAGGGTGATGAAAATCCTTCATCTAGGGCTCATAAAGTTAGTGGACTAATCTATGTGGATATCTAACATCTTCTTTGTTCTTAAAAAGAATAGAAAATTAAGTTATGTATTGAATTTAGGGAAATAAACAATGTTTTTCCTAAAAACAACTTCTCATTACCATCCATTTATCTATAATTTCTTATGCAATAGCTGGTTATGATTTTCTATCCCTTATGGATGGGTTCTCTGGATACAACCAAATAAGGATCTCCAAGTAACATCAAACAAATACTACCTTTACCACCCCTTAAGGATTCTTTTTCATTTCATTATGTCATTTGGTTTAAATAACGCTAATGTTACTTATCAATGTGCCATGAATTATGTATTTCATGATATAATTCACAAGATCTTAGAAACATACATTGATTATAACTTAGTGAAATATAAGAAGAGAGGCGAGAACCCTCTAGATTTATTCAGATCATTCTTTCATGCTTGATCGAATACGGTGTAACCTTAAATCCATAGAAATGTGTGTTTGGAGTCATTGGAGGTAAGTTATTAGGCTACATCATTTCCTCTCAAGGAATTGATGTAGATCCTACAAAAATTTGGGTGATTCTTGAAATGACTCCACCATCAGATGAGTTTGATATTATGTATTTCTTGGGAAAACTTGGGGCAATCCGTAGGTTTGTTTTTTTATTTGACATATGTTATCCATCCTATCAATGACTTGCTAAAGAAGGATTGTTCCAAGGCATGGACCAATGAATGTCATAATGATTTTGAGTCAGTGAAACATTTCCTTATGTCTTCACCAATGCTTATGACATCCAAAGTTGATCTTCCTCGATATTATATTCTCAAACCATGGATGTCTCCATAAAGCATGCATGTTAGCGTAAGAGTAAGATGATGTTTACAAATGTGCCATCTATTCATTATTCACACACTCCTTAATTATGAAATGCAGCATACTCAAGCGGAGAAAGAGCACTTTGTAATTGTCTTTATAACTAAGAGGTTAAGGAATTATATGCTTAACCAAGAAACAATGGTAATCATCAATTTAGAACGGTTTTGGACATTATTGACCCAAATAGCCTTATCTAAGAGGGATGGTATATTTATCACATTAATGGGTGAATTCAAGATCACATTCATTAATGAAAAGTTTTTCAAGTGAAAAATCATTTTTGATTGGTTGGCAAAATAATCATATAGATTGGGGATAGATAGTTGACTTGAACTTCCCCAATGAATGTGTTTTCTATATAGAAGAAAAACCTCTCATTGCTTCATGCTCGTGGTATACATACATACATGTGTGTGTGTGTGTGTGTGTGTGTGTGTGTGTGTGTGTGTGTGTATACACATATACATATATATATATATATATATATATATATATATATATATATATATATATATATATATATATATATATGATAAACCACATAATAGATCGACATATCCCAAGGGATTCAATTTGCATTAAAGGTGATCACTACATGTCATAGTCGTTAAGTATGTAATTTTAGACAAAGTGATTTATTGTAGAACTTGTGATGGAATGTTAGTAATAGGTGTCAATGAAAAAAGTGGAAAAGATTATCTTTGAAGCTCATGCGGTAGAATCTGTGGTGGCCACTTTAGAGGTATTCAACCACTCGAAAGATCCATCGAATGGGTTACGTATTACCTACATTAGAACATGATGATGTAGAGTATGTACGAAAGTGCTAAAAAAATCAAGACTTCTCACATGCTATACACATCCGCCAAGGATCTACAACCAATAGTGACACCTTGCTCCTTATCTACTTGTGATCTTGATTTAATAGGGAATTTATCTCCCTCTTAATGAGATGGCCATAACTTTGTAATCACAACCATAGAATACTTCACAAAGTGAATTGATGCCATGCCTCGACTATACTACCAGGATCAGTCATACCTACGTTCATTTTAAACTAGATAATTTGTAGGTACGGTGTCCCATAAGTCATTATTTCAGATAATGGCATTGTTATTATAGAATCACAAAGCACCCCGAATGGCCCGGTTTCGAGTGGGGCATTTGGTGTGATTTCACAACATTGGACCATCTCTCAAGCGAAAGGTGTGGGACTTGAAACCCGAGATGGACCTCCAGAAAATGTTTATTCTGCTTCCTAATCTACTTGCCACAAGCTACTCCAGTGCACACAAAACCTCATCTATCCTAATCTAACCATTCTAAGGAGACATGGAGAGAGAGAGAGGGCTAAAGAGAGCCTACACTAAGCGGTGATACACTAGAAAAGGAAGTGGCTGATCACAGATCCAACTACCTGAAGTGGAGAGAGGTGAGCAAAAGAGGGGGTGGACAAGGTGCACCACAAACCAGAGAAAGATTTCACATAAAACACCACTTCAAAACCCATTAAGCACAGCTCCCAGAACTTGCAATAAACATCAGAGTATACACAAGTATACCCTACAATGACAAGAGGTGAGAAGAGACAACAAAATAAGAAAATGATGGAAAAATGCATCATGAAACATATTCTATTGCTTTAAAATTCACACGATACATCATCGGTGGGAAAGGGGAAAAAAAATGCCATTACAAAGCCATGAGGAAGGTTGAGAGTCCGCATTCTACCCTAAGGAAAAAAGAGAGAGGGTGACAGGAGAGAAACAATGACCAACCATTTTGAAAATTCCCCTCTTTTACAATATATAGAATAACGAGAGAGAAAGAGAGAGGGAAAAATGAACTTTAATCTAACCACCCCTACAAGGCATTGAATTCCACCTACTCCAACCACTCCTAGAAAGCATTGAAATCCACCTACCACAATGAAGAGTCTCACTGCAACACCCATGCCCCGTCATTATCCCTTACTGGACAAGAAAGAGGCCCATTCTTCATCATGGCGGTAGGTGAGAGACTTGAAAATCCCCAAAAATAGTGATCCGAGACATTAATGGAGGCAAGTGAGAAGATAACACCAAGATATTTCCAAAATTCATCTCCCACCCAAATCCAAGTTTCCAGTTGAAAGATATGGCTATCTGAAGATCAGGGTCGCGAGGCGTGCAATATTTAAAAGATTCCATCCATAAAGGGTCAACGTGGCAGCCTCATACATCTTGAAGATTTGGATCCTTCCTTTCACTCTTGAAATAGCATTGGACTAATACATGGAGGCTTCTACGGGCTCCTCTATTTCCTTTGTATTTTGCTGAGTCTCTCCTATTGGTGGAGACAATGTGCCTGATCTCGAGACACATGGAGGCTTCGTGCTTGTTTGGAAATTGCCCCCAGTTTTTACCTTTGAAGTTGCATGGGTAAGACATGTGGAGGCCTCCACAGGATTTTTAACTTTTCAATGGCCGAATTTACCTTTTTGGATTCTTGGACACATGGCAGGTTGACACTTGTTTGAGTCTCCACTTTGGGTCGCGCCTTTGAATTTGCATTAATGCGACATGTGGCGCCATCCGCTAGCTCTCTATACTTAGCCGATTCAAGCCTCAATACATTTGACTTGCTGGACCTAAGACACATGGAGATATCTGTACACATTTTGGAACCCACTCGTGGATTGACCTTTGAAGACGTTCCAAAGAGACACGTGGAGGCTTCTACCGACACCCTTATACTTAGTCGTTTTAAATGGCTAGCTTTGTCCCCTATTCTAACCTAGGACACGTGGAAGCTCAGTGCACATTTGAAAACCCGCCCAAATTTTATCTTTGAAGTTACGTCGATTTGACGTGTGGCTCCTTCTTCCGGTCTTCTTATACTTAGTCAATTTGGACCCGCTCTGTCCCTTTTAAAACTCTAACCACATGGTGAGCCTATGCCGCTTGATTCCCCACTTTAGGTCACACCTTTGAATTTGTGCTAATGTGACACGTGGCACCCTCCACCGGCTCTACCCCATTTTTACTTTCCAATTGTCGACTCTGTCCCCTTTTTTGACTCGGGACACATGGAGGCTTGGCACTTGTTTGGGGTCTCCGTTTTGGATCCTACTTTGTGAAAATGTGTCAAGTTGGCACGTGGAGGCTTCCCCGACACCTTTATAATTAGTCATTTTAAATGGCCAGCTTTGTCCCCCTTTTAGACACGGGACACATTTCCAAATTTCACCTTTGAAGTTGTACCAAGTTGACGCATGGATCCTTCCACCATTCTTCTTATATTTAGTCAATTTAGGCCCACTGGTCCCCTTTCTAAACCTAGGACACATGGAGGCACAGGCGCTTGTTTGGGTCTCCGTTTTGGATTCTATCCTTGGAGTTGTCTTGACAAGGCACGAAGTAGCCTCCACTGTGTCTATGATTTTTCAACGGCTGATGAGACCCCACAGGCTCGCGGGCCCACACTTGAAAATTGCGCCTTTTGACAAAAGTGTAAAAGTTCCAAAGTCTCTTATGCCAGATTTGTCGACCGAAATAAAACTTGGGAAAATTTATTTCTCGGCCCCGTAGACCCGCTTTTGAAAAAGGTCATCCTCGGCCTGCCGTTCTACATTTTTCACTTGGGAAAAAGATATCTTGAGACCATGCCGACCTACTTTTATACTTGAGGTATCCTCGGGCTCACCATCCCGCATTTTCCACTTGGAAAAAAATCATTCCCAAACCCGTGAGCCAACAATTATACTTTTGCCCCTTTGTGAAAAGTGTAAAAATGTCAAAATTTCTCCCATTGCCCCATCGGTCCGCAATTTTCCATTGGAAAAAAATCTTCCCTAGGCCCGTCGGCCCGCATTTGGTAAAAAATCCTTCCAGGGCCCACCGGCCTGTAACTTGCAAAATATGAGGAGTTAGAAGGACTTCTTTATATCTATGGAAAGGGGAATAAATTTCCTATCTAATGGAAATGATTTCAAGGGGCCTTAAGTGCTTAAAATATGTAAAAATTCAGATTGAATCACAAAAGGTGGAAAAATGGTGTCAGTTGACCAAAAATAAGTGTGAGCTTATTTTGGTCAACAATTTGGCAACTCATGGGGATCACCTGCCTACTAGGTGAAATGATCAGTGGCCTTGAATCATCCATTGGGCATGGATTTTTACCTGGTAAACACAAATATGATCTGAACTTTGAAGATCGATCCCCGAGCCACTTGGAACACCACTAGAACTAGAGATGACCTTGAACTCACCCCGTTGCTTCCAATGTCTTGTGCACGAGAAAAAAACACCACAACACACTATGTACAAAACTAGAAAATCATACATGCTCCAAGTGTAACATGAATATTGTGCACAAGCACTTTTCCGCTGAAAAATACCTAAACCTACTCTACGCTAACTAGAGAGAAAGGGGACTCAAACAAATCCTACAACTGATAGGGAGAAGTAGCTTCCTTTCTCAAAAGGGGAAGCCATGCAAATGATTTGACACTAAATATGGCTTCTTTTATGAGTGAAAAACTAACTAGATTTTGGTCCTCCACCCAAATCATCAAGGTGTCAACTAGAAACAAGACAAATGCCTCTTTTAGTTGCTCTTCATTTGGATTGAAGAGGCATTGCAGCTGATCCTTGGTACTTTAGAGCTCATCCTCATGCCCTGAAGTGGGCATGAATGGTTTTGCTTCTCCCTTGGCTCCAATGAAGCCAAGTACTGATTGGACAAGGTGTAGTCCTTTAAATGTGCCCACTACTCTAATATTTAAGTCCAAAATGGAGTCTTATTGTTGACCTTCGTGGATGGATGGTGTGAGAGAGATGATGACATCCTCTTGCCCTTTCCCATCCTTCTCTTGTGTAGACCATGGAGGATTCGTATCTTCCAACCTTGGTTCCAGAGGGCTATTGTGAGATGTAGGTTGTTGTCCTGAATGCTCTCCTCCATGACAACACTTCATGTGCTTGGAAGGCGGATGATGGAGGAGCAAATGATGTGATCTCCTCGAGCTCCTCTCCATCAAAGAAATTCTTCAAGTCGGCATACTGATCTGCCTCCTTGTTGTCCCTGCTACATGTGATCAACCTCCTCCATGGTGTCCTCGATCGAAACTTGCTCACCATGGTTCCCCTCTTTCTCAAACATGAAGTTTGAAATCTCAAACTCTTCTTCAACATCATATCTTTAAGGGGATGAAGTGGGAGGAATAATCGAAGGTTCCTCTATGGCCTTCTTCACACTTGGAGAATACGAAACTATATGGTCCTCCTCCATCATGGGTTCATAAATCAAATCAAACCCTTAAAACAAAAGTAAAACATATTCAATGATGTTTTCTTCATTAAGTGGCCTCAACTCGATTTGATCTCTCCCAATTTGCTCCTCTTTAATTGGACTTGGAGCTAGTTGTTCTTCCTCCTAATCTGGTTATGCAGATTGGGTTAGATCAGCATCCTCTTCAAATAGAGTGTCATTGTGGACATTGCATTCAGAGCAAACAAATTGTTGATCTTCTCTTTCCCTGTTCTTGTTCTTCTTCTATTGCAAACTCGGCCTCATCCACCACTTGGTTCTTCAACCTTTACCTCCTATGTTGGCTTAACCATCAAGGGATCTTTGTAAACCCAAATTTGATAGCCCAACTCTTCAAATTATGTCATTTCTTCTCTGTTGGGTTCGTTATCCAAAATAAGCTCATGCTTATTTTTGGTTAACTGCACCCATTTTCCCTCCTTTAGTGCTTCAATCAAATTTTTTAGATATTCTAAGCACTTAAAGTTTCCTAAAAACATCTTCATTAGGTGGGAAATTTCTTCCCCTTTCCAAAAATATAAATAAGTCCTTATAACTCCTCATATTTTGCAAGTTACGGGCCGACAAGCCTTGGAAGGATTTTTGCCAAAGGTGGGCTAGCAGACACTGGGAAGACTTTTTGCCAAGTGGAAAATTGCAGCTACGAGGCCGTGGAGGAAAAATTACCTATGTGAATTTCATGTCGGGAAGTCTGAGGAGTTTTGGAACTTTTGTGCTTTTTACAAATAGGGCACAAAGTGAATTTCAGGCCCGCAAGCCTGCAGGGGGATCTTAAAGCCAAATGAAGAAAAATACCTAAGGCTCACAAAGGACACATGGCCATGTTTCAAGTCAAAGTAGGAAGGTGGGTCAGTCGGAGGAATTTGGGTATTTTTGGATTTTGTTTTTAAATGCACAAAGTATAAAAGTAATTCACACCTCGTCGACGCCCGGAGAAGCCACGTGTTAGGTCTTTGTTAGCTATAGGGAAGTGGGTTTGGCGGGGAACTTTGGATTATTTTCCAAAGTCTTAAAAAGTGTAATTTCAATTTCGAGGCTCGGGGAGGAAATTCTACCCAAGTGATAATTTCGTGCCTACGGGGATGCGGGAAAATTTTAGAAATTTGGAAACTTTTGCAAAAGGCACCAAAGTGAATTTTTCGCACCAATGGATCAATTTTACAAAATTGCATTTCCACCATATTTACAGTCTTGATGTAAAAATCTTCAAACGGCCATATCTTTTGGCTGAAAGAGGGTTTAAATCCCACAAGTGAGGATCACGAGGGATGATGTGCACATCAACAGATGTGCAAACGGTAGCGTGAAGAGATCTCGGGAGGAGCGAGCATCAACCCAATGTGCATGCAAATATTTGAAACATGGGTAGAACCTAATTAAGCCATAAAACTCTCCTCTATCTCATAGATCAAATGGGGTGTACATATAGGAGGTGCTTTGAGTAACTCCCAAAGTCTTTGTAATCATGACAACTCGAGTAGAGAGGGGGAGTTACATTCCGAGAATAAATGTGTAACTCCTTATGATGAAAATGATGCACTAACGCACCGATGCGTAAGGGAATCTCATGATGACCCCTAAATGACATATGGACCTATGATCTCACCTAAGTGAGATGACTCACATAATTATGTAAAAAACACACACCAACAACCCCTTCATCGTAACTTAGGATGAGGAGACAAGTCATAAGCGAGAAATGGGTCTCGTGACAAAGCTTGATGAGGTACCCATGTACAAGAAAAAGATCCCAAGCAGTGAAGGAAAACCTAGTGGGAAAAACTTCCACCATAAGATAAAAACACACTCTCTAATCTAAGAAGGATGCCAAAATTGGGTCTCGGCCATAGACGATCCTAAAAGGGTACCCATGTGCAAAGAGGCAATCTCTCGAAAAAGAAGAAGAAGAGAGAACAAGAGGGAGACGAGAGGAATGCGAGAAGATTCCATGGACAGATCTCGAACTCTGTAGCTCTAGGAGGTCTCCCAAAATAATGTCGATGATGAGATCCTCTACCTCTGGACTAAAGAAGAGCCACCCACACTGAACTGTGTGCCTACCCTTGGTAAGGATAGAAATGACGTCTTTGAAAGTCCACCCACTCCAAAAAGGAAAATGAAGGTAACAACACAAAGAACTTTGAGTCTGGTGCGGAAGTGTGACATAGGTCTAGCGAGTGAGTGCTAAGGAACCGAAGGTAATGCCACGTGCACGTAGGCTGTCGAGTGAAAAGAGGAACACCCGCAGAAAGGATGTCCAAGTGATGTGAAGAGAACAAAACATCCTCCACAACAAAAAAGGAATCCACAGCTAAGGGTGGATCAATGAAGGTCTCTGGAAATGTGGAAGTGACATGATTCCCGAAAGGGGCACTCCCAACAATAGAGATGATGAACTCCTCTAAAACACCTATAGATGGATGAGGGACCTGTAGAGCATCACAAGTAGACTCTATGAAAAAGATGACTAAGGTCAGGCAGATACTCATCTCAATGAGGGGGCTCAAAAAACAGAAGAGCAATGTCAGATAGGTATGAGTCATCTAATGAAGGTAGAGGAGTGGAAGGGGCCTCGCACACTAGAAGTGGAAAGGATACTGGTGTAATGACTGTATGAGGTTGAGTAGGAGACTGCTTGATATCTGATGAGATGTGGGATGTGTCAACACTCTCTGGAATAGTGAGAGAAAGAGGAGAGAAGTCCTCTGTAATGCTCTTTGCATCAGAATTGGGTGCACAATCCTCGTCATCGAAGTAAAACCAAACGAGTTTATGTCGGCATAAGCTAACCGCATCATCACAAAGAAATGGAGGAGACAACTGAATCAGCAGCAGTAATAATGGCGGCAGTATGTGAAGGGTCTCCATAGAGGGACTGAAGAATGCTCAGACACGGTGGGGTGGATCTGAGTCTGCCACATGAAACCAAAGAGAATGAGAGACATGCATCATCATGTGACCAAAGACACGGTCGCAAGTGTCAAGAAATTCCTCTAGATGACGACGATCATTCGGTGCAGGAACTGGCCCAAGCAAGAAGGGTAAAATACCTTTGTGGGCTAAGTAACGTTCCATGGAAACACGCCAAGTTGAATAGTTCCCTCTCTCGGTGAGAAGTGGAAGAGGTCAAAGCAATCCTACGATGCTCAAGTCTAGAAAGAGCACTCTCCATGATGCGAGAATGCAAGATGCACAAAAGCAAGACGTCAAACTTGGCGATAATGCGTCTGCGTGTGAAATCCTAAGACTGCTAGTCAACCCCCCCAGAATGTGGCACTTTATAAAGTAGTGCATTTACAAAACTAACAATGTCATCATGTAATGTGTGAGAAATCATGAAACTTTGACTAAGGAAGTGCTCAAAAATGAGTAGCGAGTCAAAATTTATAGGATTAAAATGATTCCCGCAACTAATGGAAAAATGTAATAAACATTGTAAATGCATTAAAAAATTTCCCTAAATGCATGCAAAGGGTGTCATATGTATGCTCATTGGAAATGGCATCAAATTTTAAGTAGGGTTTGTTTTTCTTGTGAGGGGGGATTAGCCTCCTGCCAACCCTGAGACCTCACCCTCTATCTTCGACACTCATAGGAGGGTTGATAAAACAAACCAAAAGACCCAAAAATACAATGCCAATATGGAATGTTTTTTTAACACCTTAAAACATTAAAAAAGAAGGTGGAAAGGAGGGGGCCCATGTTTGGAAAGATTAGGTGGTGTCAAAACCATGTGGCACCGAGGGCATTTGTGTGGTTTGGACCTCGCTAGCTTTGTTGTGCGGAGTTGTCACATGGTGGAAGAGAGTTAAATTGAAATGGTTGAGCAGCATGAATGTTGGGAGCTGAGGCCATGTGTCGAGTTTTTCCATGTTGATGTATGCTACAAATTTCATGCAAGTAGCAGTTCCCATGTCCAAATAGTTGTTGTTCCCACAAGAGGTATGTTGCGAGTCCAACAGCACGGTCTACATGCCGCCAAGGAGGAAACAACTAAGTAGAGGAGAAAATGTAGAGGCATGGAAAATATAGGTAGAAGATAAAAATGTTTTCCAATGCAAAAAATGCAGGTTGAAGTGACCAAAACAACAATGGCTGATTAGAAGTCAAAAACATTTTCCAATGCAAAAGAGGGCACGAACCAGCCACAAGGAGACTCAAAACTCTGAGTAAAGAAAATGCAGCACAACAGAGAACACAAAAAAATGTGGCAGCAGGTGGAAGGAGGCTGAGCTGTGGTCAAACGTTTTCCAACGCAAGCGAGAAAACATAGGTTTCAAAGTAAAAAATGTGCCAAGTAAATTTCAAATACAGGGTTTTAGGCTATGGCAGCAAGAGCGAGGTAGCGATGGAAAGCCAAACAGAAAGCAATGGGAATCCACTTACAAATCCAAATAACAAACACGGACCTAAAACCACATTGAGCACACCACGATGAGCATTCAAATAGCACACCACGTTTGAGCATTCAAATAACACACCATGCTAAGCATTCAAACAGCGATGAGCACACCACGCTGAGCATTCAAATAGCACACCACGCTGAGCATTCAAACAACACACCATGCAATGCGGAGCCGGATCACAACAATAACCCACAGGTCCACGCCAAGCCAAAAATGAGCTCACGTGAATAGAAGCAATCATAAACTCAGCAATGGATAATGCAAACCCGATACAAAACAACACGGCAACCTCTGAAGACCGCATGCAAAAAGTAAAACCACGAACACCCCAAAAACACCCACGAACAACCCGAACGGAGGTATAAATGCCCGAATCAATGCAAGAAGCACACGAATGGAATATCCATTACGACACATGCAACGAGAACTGGATATCACGCTAGAAGCTGAAAAACACATGAAATGTCGAGGAGTGCACGAATCCACAAGATCCACTTTGATACCATGAAAGAGGGTTTAAAACCCACAAGCGAGGATCATGAGGGATGACGTGCACATCAACGGATGTGCGAACGGTAGCGTGAAGAGATCTCGGGAGGAGCGAGCATCAACCGAATGTGCATACAAATATTTGAAACACACGGGAAGAACTGGTTAAGCCATAAAATTCTTCTCTATCTCATAAATCAAATGGGTGTACATATAGGAGATGTTGAGTAACTCCCAATGCTGCAATCATGGAAAATCAAGTAGAGAGGGGGATTTACATTCCCATTAGATGTGTAACTCCCAATGACACAAATGATGCACTGACGCACCGATGTGCTAACGCACCGACACGTAAGGGAATCTCATAATGACCCCTAAATGACACGAGGACCTCTGATCTCACCTAAGTGAGATGACTCACCTAATGATGTGGAAAAAACACACACCGGCATTGACTAGGTACTTGAAATTCAACAAATTTGGTACCATTGGAAAGATCTCGACCTCCACTATGCCATGGAAACATAAAATAGTATTTTTAGTAGGATTTGGTGGGAGAAAATATGGAAAGTGTCTTTTCCCCATTAATGCGGGATCTGATTGCTTCAACTACCAGGATTTTCAATTTTGGTTGGCCATTCTTCCTTCTTCAACATGACAAACAAACATGGGGAACCAGAATGGGCAGATTGTAGGTGGATTTACAGGAGCATTGATGGCTAGTGGTGGAGCTTCCAATCAGATTCCCGCCTCCCTTTTTCCTCTTCCCTCTTCACTGGATCTATAAATATGAGAGCTTATCTCATTGTAAAGGGTTGGACATTTTGTTTTTGTTTTCACCCTCCCTTCTTCCCTTGTCTGCAAGTGAATTTGTGGAGTTTTCAAACCTCCCATTCAAGTTGTAATGCAATCTTGCCTCTTGGCCATTGTAATGGACTGTATCAAATTCTTGGAGCAATAAAATAAGTCTATGGATGATTTCAACCCTCTCTTATGTTCATTGCATCTTCCTGATCTCTCATTGCAATTCTGGTTATCTGTGTATGGATATTGTATTGCATTTTTTATGGTTTGTGTTTATTATAAAGCAAGTGTTCATCATTCCTCAGTGCATCACCTCTGTTAGATTAGTTTTATTTTCTCACATCTTCGAACCCTGTCTCCTTATCAAGATAGAATAGGTTTTAGAGTTGATCCTCCGCATGATTTATTTGTGTGCCCCTAAAAAAGGGATAGGAACTAGGCTTCATCCAAAGATCTCTCTTTATTTCAAATTCCCACACTTTGAGAGCTGATCCATGTTATGCAATCACATTGAGATTCAAAACTTGAGTCGTAGACACCCCAGTGGTCTTTGTGATTTTGCACTACTAACAGATTTTGGCATGCTCGGTGGGACCATGAGGTCTCCATTTTTACTACAACAAGATTGATGTGCACTTGTTGTAAGTTTTCATCTTGTAAGGAGCTTTGAAATTGCACATCTAGCAACTCCACAAGAGGAAGAGTACACCGAGTTTATTGAAGCCAAGCTTGGCAGATTCATGAGAAGAATTCAGACTAGATCAAGAACTAGAGAAGAAGGATTATTTTTCTATCTGCACTTGTCCCCAGATAGAGCAAGGAGAGGAAGAAGAACTCAAAGGTCTCCATCTCCACCAAATAGAACTTTGTCAACACCTCCTTGGTAGGCCTTTCATTCAATCAACAAGGGTTCTTAGGCCAATTAGAATGGCACAACCCAATCCTTATGTCAATTTCACTTTTGGCGTAGAGCCCACTTGCTCTCAATGCAAAAATCTAGTTCTAATTGTAGCATTGAAGAACATTCCATTTTTCACTTTGTAGAAACCGGACTACTCTTAGTGACCACATTAAAGACATTACAAATTTTTGTGTAATTCATGAAATCATTGAGATGGACATTGCAGTCAAATTGTTAGCCTCTTCATTCAAGGGTAAAGCTTTGCAATGGTTCAAGAGTCTAATAGCAGGATCTATCCAGTGGGACCCATCGTGCATAGCCCTTCACAATCAATTTGGGGAAAAGGGGGATAATATCTCTTGGTTAGAACAACTCGACAACAATCAAGAGGCCTCATAATTAACAATTGGTGATTTCAACTTGATTCCAGAGGACATGGGATAGGATTCCATTGGCCATGAGACCAATAGATCAAGGTGTTTTCCTATACTTTCTTAGAGATCTAAATTTTGATATTGCTATGTGTTATCCTCGTAAAATTGACGAGGGCAATTTACTGATGTAACCATACCAAAATTTTGTTACGGTTCCTCGTCGGGGTCCTCGGCGTGCGTGAGAATGTTGTAAAATCCCTTTCGGGAAATCTATTTTTCTGAACTTGGTCATTTTGGTCCTTTTTGGCTGGGCACACCTTCTATCTATGCAACATTGTGGTAAAACTACGCCCCCTTTATTTCCTTTGGTGCACCTTTTGAAGTGTTGACACAACAATTGTTGCGCCTCCCGTGATGCACCTTTCTTGCTGCGCAAAGGTGCATGCACCTTCCTGTCAACAAAAAAAATGTTGCGCCATATTTTGGTGCACCAAGGCGCTCAAAAACCAGTGTCGACAGTACTAAATTTGTGCCAAGGTGCAGATAATTCCATGCTGACAAAATCATATCCGCGCCAAAGGGCGCAAGGTTTTCCATGTCGACACGTGTTTTGGTGCGCCTCTTTAAAAAGTGGTTGGCACATTTATTGCGCTTTTGGCTATATATAGGTACATCCACCTGTCACTTTCACAATCAAAAACACGTGAAAATATTTATTCCTCTAGCACTGTCAGCGCACCCATCATTCTCGTGTCACATTCGTGGACCCCACTTCGTCTCTCTCATTCTATATATTCGGGTAAGTGGTTCTTACTCCTCTTGTGTTTTTGTTTTGTTGGTTGTTTGTGAGGTAGGATGAAATGGATCTGAGAAGCCATCAACCCCTCCTGCCGTTCTTGCAAATCTTCCCTCCCAAGCCATTTTCACCCTCTTTCCAGATCTGCTGGCCAAGAGGGCTCTGTCTCAAAAGTGAACCCAGATCTCTTTGCTATGCCCCCTTCACCATTTAAATCCATGAAAAGGAGGCCTAAAAGACCGCAAACCCATCAAGAAAGGAGAGAAAACCTAAAAGTTGTTTCTGAGCCGCATTTTTCTCTGGGCGCAATCACCACCCTTGTTACAGAAAACACAGTCACGCCAAGAGGGCACACTAACCTTGATTGCAACACACAAAATCCCTGTGCCATACATAAACCAAGTAAATCCTAAACCCGTGGCAGTGCAATCCCGCTTACAATAACATAAGTGTTATGCAATAATTTCCTGCGCCGCGCCAAAGCCCCCCTTGTGCACATAAAGTTAGTGCTACATGCATTAATCCTGCGCCCTTCGGCCCTTCGATGACACCAAAATTCCATGTTACATGCAAATTTCTGCACCATTGGCGCATCCTACTCCCATGCAACACCAAACTTATTTGCACCTAGTATAAAATTTCATGTAGTGGCACAGGCGCACCCCTGTCTACAATAACAATGATGTTATATGCAAAATCCTTGCGCCATGCACCCTTTGGCACTGATTTATTCCTTGTAACACTCTGCTTCAGTGCGCCATACTATTAACCCTACAGCCTGCAGTGTACCTGCACCTGCACCCAGAAGCCTTAAAATTGCTAACTCCTCATTCTGTGATGCTTTAATGGAAGATCTGACGGCTAACATGGCTCTTTTGCGTTGGACTTCACTCCTTCTTCTTGCAGATCAACAACTGAACTCAGATCCACATATGTCTACATCAAGCAAAAGGCCAACCAAGTCAAAGGGTAAGGCTAAGCTTATAGAGGAAGAGATGAAATACAAGTATCAAAGGGTTAGAATGCCCGAGTCGGGCTAGAATGTGACCTAGACATTAGAGATTCCGAACTCGGCCACATCGACATGGATGATTTCTGGGCCAGAACCAGGAGGGTCACAGGTAGTCCTTGGATGGACAAACTGGTGGGCAGTGGTCTACATTTTTTTGGGGAATCCTCACAGCACGGTAAATAACGAGTTTATGATGGTGGTGGCCCGTTGTTACAACAAAGACACAAGGTGTGTCGAAAATGAAAAGGGCGAGGTCATAATCAACCTCACTGCCTGGCACTTCGAGATCATGCTAGGCATTCCCCACCACCGACATTTTTGTTGTAAGCCAAGAAGACTGCACCAAGGTGTGGGAGGATAATGAGGACAAATGCATGCAGCTAATGAACGAAGTGTACTTAAAGAACAAGAAGGTGATAACCAGGTGGCCACAGGTTATTCACCGTAGCAACTTCTCCGAGGAACTGAGTGATACCATCACCTTCCTAAGTAGAGTTTTTGGGCTTTCTGATGCCCATTACTTTCACAAATGGATGCTCAGGTACCTAGAAACCATGAATAAGAATGTGCCTAATCAGTGCTTTGAGTGGGCAGAGATCATAAGCAGCACCATATCTAAGCAGCTCCAACAACTCACCACAACGGGGAGGTTCTACATGAACTGCTACATAGTTTATACGCCTGTAGCCTCGGAGAGGGATTATCCAGCACTAAGCCGATGTAGAGTTTGGCCTCAGGTGAAGATATACGAATACTACCCAGAGCTGAAGCTGGAAAATAGCATCTCGCAGTTTACCAAGATCAATGATGCTTTCTTCTACGGCATCGTCTACCTTTTGAGGCCAAATATGACTCATGGTCGGATGACCAAGAGCATAGTCATAGCGACTGAGAAGTGGGGAGCACTATTTACCCAATTCCCCACCTTCACCTATCTCAGAGCTAGCTAACTTCTTGGGGGAGCCCACCAAATTGCCAAGGTATGCTGGCCCTAAGCTGATCCTATTGGAGCTGTCCCAGATAACTCATAACATACCATGAGAAGTGTCTGAAGAGAAAGAAGGGTGGAACTCCTTTCCCCCTTACAGTGGGTAGGTACACCTGCATTTCCCACAACAAATCCCGAGAAATGTTTGCAGAGCTAGAGTTGCTCAATCTAAAGCACAATTTCCTGGCAAGGCCCACCTTCGATCCAAGAAATTACCTCCCTAGGGAAAAACTCGATCCGATCCACATTCCACAGATCGAGGATATCTACATCGACCTATATCATGAGGTCGAACTTAGAAGAAAAGATCACTCTCACCTGGCCCTGGCAGAGATTATTCAGTACGGTGTGGCCATTGTTCCAAAAGGTTATCAAACTACCGATCAAGAAGTTGATCAGGTGTATCTAGACACGGATGGGGATAGCTGGCCATTTCCGAAATAGATAGAACAAAGGCACCTCAGACCATTGAGGTAAGGGTTAAAGAAACATTGCGGTGAACAGAACACTAGTGCAGAATGAATGGCCTTATCTACCTCAGAGTAGATTTCACCACGTCCCCTTTGGGCAATGCACCTGTCAGGCCAAAACATCTGCCAAAGGGAAAAGGCAAGGATAAAGAGGGAGAATCAAGCTCCGCTCAAGAAGAAGCCCCGAGAGCCCTCCTTCGCCGCACAGGAACAAGTTGTAACTCTAGCATCCTCGAAGAAAGAAGCGGCGGAGAGTGTTCCAATGGGCACATCCATTCAGGATGTTGCCACTGCAACAACCATGGAGGTTCCCACCGTCCCTTCTCCCCCTTCTCAGGTGACTCAAGCGACCATTCCTTTGGTCGTATCCTCTCCCCCATCTTCTATTGTTCCCCCTTCCTCGTCCTCCATCTTCTCTTCTCTCGCAGAGCTGTCCCCCACTATTTCTTCTCTCATCTCTCAGCTCCCTTCCATTCCCACGACTACCTCACCTGCAGTATCTCCCCCTCCCATGAGCACTTTCTTGGCCTCTCTCTCGATGCCGCCACCAAGTGTCTCTACGCATTTCCCTCATCCACTGCAGACTGCTCCCTCTTCCACCACTAGTCCCGCTTCCTTAGGTCCAGCATGGCTTTCTCGGCGAGATGGGGTGCAGATGGACTCGAAAAGATAAAGGCAATTATTGAATGGCCTACTCCATGGAGTATAACAAAGGTAAGGAGCTTTCATGGTCTAAAGAACATTTTACGAAAATTTATTAAAAATTTCAAAAAGATTGTAGCTCTCTATAAGAGATTGCACAAAAGGAAGGGATTTTTTGTGGACAAAGGCAATTGAGGATAGCTTTAATTCTTGAAGAAGAAGGTGACAGAAGCACCTATTTTGGCACTACCATATTTTGATAAAGTGTTTGAGGTTAATTCGACACCTCACATGTGGGTATTGGGGCTGTTCTAAGTCAACGAGGAAAGCCAGTAGCTTTCTTTAGTGAGAAATTGAATGAGGTAAGAAAGAACTACTCTACTTATGATGTGGAATTTTATGCAATTGTACAAGCATTAAGGCATTAGAGGCATTACTTAGTGCCTAAGGAGTTTGTGTTATTTACAGACCACATATACAGAAGTATGTGAATACCCAAAACAAGTTGAATAATAAGCATGCAAAGTGGGTATCATTTTTGCGAGGATATACTTTTCTCTAAAACATAAATCTAGAAAACAGAATCAAGTTGCAGATGCATTGAGTAGGCGTGTGACTTTTTTACCACTATGGAAAATGAGATGGTAGGTTTTGAAGCAATAAAGGGTATGTATTCTTGATTCGATTTCAAGGATATTGTTGAAAGACTAATTAGTCCATTGTCGGACAATGCAGGATATGTCTTGGATGAGTATATTTTGCAGGATGGCTACCTATTCAGAGGACACCAACTATGTATTCAAGTTGGGTCTATGAGAGAGAATATAGTGAAAGAGTTGAATAGCGGAGGGTTAGTTTGGGCATTTTCGTAAAGATAAGACGATAGCCTTGGTAGCAGATAAATACTATTGGCCAAAGCTGAAAAGAGATGTGGTAAGATATGTGGAGAGATGTCGAATTTTCCAAGTCTTAAAAGGCCATGCATAGAATACAAGGTTGTATATGCCATTGCTGTTCCTAAAGGGTTGTGGACAGGATCGAGTATGGACTTTGTTTTGGGATTACCAAAAACACAACGAGGTAATGACTCAATTTTTGTGGTTGTTGATAGGTTTTCTAAGATGGTTCATTTTATTGCCTGCAAGAAAACAAGTGATGCAACAAGTGTAGCAGATTTGTTTTCAGAGAAGTTGTTCATTTGCATGGTGTTCCAAAAACCATTACTTCAGATAGGGACACAAGGTTCTTAAGTCACTTCTGGCAGACTTTATGGAAGAAATTTGGAACTCAACTACAGTTCAGCAGTGCCTATCATCCGCAGACTGATGGGCAAATAGAGGTGGTAAATAGGAGTTTGGGAAACCTGTTAAGGTGCATCGTTGGGGAAAATCCAAAACAATGGGACTTAGCATTACCACAAGATGAGTTTGCATATAACAATTCCATAAACAAATCCATGGGAAAGTCTCCATTTTCAATTGTGTATGGGAGTAATCCAAATGGGGTGTTAGATTTGGTACAACTACCGGTTGATGGCGAGTCGGTGATGATGCGAAGCATTTGCCAAACATATACAACAATTGCGGGGAAGAAGTGTGGAAGAAGCTACTGAGAATAGTAATGATAAGTATAAAGAAATAGCAGATGTGCATGCATAGACGGAGAAAGGTATTTGATTGGTGAGTTGGTTATGGTATATCTCGGAAGGAAAGGTTTCAAGAGGAACCTATAAAAAAGAATTACAAGAAGATTGGTCAGCTGCAAAATCATGAAAAAAATAAACAATAATGCTTATGAGGAAGAATTGCAGGGAATTTTATATTTTTCAGTGTTTAATGTTTCTAATTTGTATTCTTTTCATGGGGATGGTGCAGAAGGGGATGTTATTGATGAAGTAGTAGATTGGAGGCAACATGTTCGGTGAAGAAGAAAGAAGAAGTGGATCAGATTCTAGACAAGAAAACAATGGACACACAACATGGGAAATACAACAAATATTTGGTACATTGGAAAGGATTGGAACAAGAGGACAATACTTGGGTCACAGAGTGGGAGATTCAAAAGTTGGATGTAGATAAATGGAAGTAGTTTGAAGAAGACAACTTGTAGGAGCTGCATTTTTTTCAACAAGGGAGAATGATGCGCCAAAATTAGCAAGAACTTGACAAGGTCATAACTTGAGCTCGGGTGTTCGTTTGAGTCCGTTTTTTTTTTTTAAAACATGTGTTTCAATGAGACGAACATAGCGGCAACCCGCCCTACTGGTTGGGGCAAGTTTTCGACACATTTTCGGGCCCTAAATCCGCCATCTTGAGGCCAAAAATTAGGATTTAAGTTATAGTTCGGTTTTTTCCTATTTTTGAGCATTAGTTAATTTTAGTCTATTAATTGCATTATGAGTTAGAAAGTTGGAAATTCCTCTAATTTAGGGATGTAGAAGATGTGTGGCAATTTCTGTGCCCGTAGGAATAAGCATGCGAACTTACTAAGAATATAGGAGTTCTAGTAAAGCTGCTAAAAATAGTAATTTTGCCACTTAGAGTAGATTTAGTCGAGTTAGCTAGAGTTTACTTGGAAACTTGAGTTGGGAGTTGTTTTCCTATTTAGGAAACATTGTAATTCATTATTTGATAACAAATAAGGAGATCTATTTTCTTTTGGAGTTCATATTATTTTGCAATATATCTAGTTTGTTCTTAGTTTGGCTACATTCACGAGCCCTTTGCGAGCCACTTTATTGTATGCCTTTTCTATGTTTTGTCTGACCCTAATTCTGCACTCTCAATTTTCATAAGAAAATCTTGGAAATGGAATTTCTGAGAGTAGAAAATTGTTTTAACTCTGGGGCTTTCATCTATCCCTAAAATGGACTATTTTGAAATGACTTTAGTTGCTCTGCATTTGTTTTCTTTTGAAGATGACAACTATTATAGGTAACTATGAGTTTCCCTACTACTATAAATACTGAAGATCCTAGCTTTATGAACCTTTGGAGCAATGATAAAAAACTTATATACAGAGACCAAATCATACATGCCTCAAATGAGACATGCAGAGTGTGCATAAGCACTTATTTTGCTGAAAGCAAAATCTACTCCTACTCCTAAACTAACTAGAGAGAAAGAATGTTAAACAAAGCTTGCAACTGACAGAGAGAAGTAGCTTCCTTTTCTCGAGAGAGGCAGCCATGTAAATGATTTCACACTAAATATAGCTTCCAAGTATGAGTGGAAAAGCGGCTCGACTGTCTTCCACCCAAATCATCGAGGATTAGCATTAATGGGAAATACCTCCTCAAGCTGACTTGCATTAGACTTTTGGAGGTGTTGATGATGACCCTTGGTACTTTGATGCTCATCCTCATGCCCTGGAGTAGGCATGAATGGTTTTGGCTTCTCCCTTGGCTCTAATGAAGCCAAGTACACTGATTGGCCTAGGTCGTCCTTTAGATGTGCCCATAACTCTAAATTTCTAATCTAAGAATGGAGTCTTCTTGTAGACCTTCTTGCTTGGATGGTGTGGAAGCAATGGTGGAACTTTTCCACCCTTTCTCTTCTTTTAGATTTGGAGCAGCTTTTCTTTCCTCTGCTGCTTGAAGACAATCTTTCCCTTGAGTGACCTCTTCCTCTAGCATGGAGTTTGACAAGTCAAACTCTTCAATTTGCTGCTCTAGAGGACTAGTTGGGACTGCAAGATCTCTTTTAGAGTTTTCCTCCATGATGGATTCATCAACCAAATCAGGCCCTTCGAATGAAAGCAAGGAATCTCCAATGATGCTTTCTTCTTCTGCTGCTACAAACTTTGATTTGATTTCTTCCATCTACTCCTCTTCAATGGGACTTAGAGTTGATTGTTCATCTTCTTCCATGGCTGATTGTGCAACTTGAATTGGATCAGTACTTTCTTCAAATAGAGTGCCAACATGGACACTACATTCTAAGAAAACTGATGACTGATCTTCTTTCTCTTGTTCTTGCTCTTCTCCTGCTGCAAACTCAGCCTCAGCCACCACTACTTCACCCACCACCTCTATTGGTTTGACCATCAAAGGGATCTTTGTAAGCCCAAATTTGGCAGCCCAACTCTTCAGATTGTCTGTCATTTCTTCTCTATTGGGATCCTCTTCTTGTTGTTCTCTTTGATTGGATTCTTGAGTCTTTTCCCAACATGGACTTGGGAGAGAAAAAGGAGTGGTAGGTTGGGTTTCAACCAATTTTGAAATTTTTGTGGTGTGGAGGGAGGAGGTGAAACTTCTTGCTTCTTTGGAGGGAATGACTACTTGGGAAAGGAACAGGGGAGAAGAATTAAAATGGGGTGGAGGACTAGGAATGGATAAATGGAATCAATGCTTGGGGTAGAAATTGGGAAGCTTGGAAATTGGAGCTTGGGTTGAGATGGCGCCGCTTGAGAAAGAAAGAAAAGAAAAGCTATGAGATGTTGGACTCACCCATTGATGAGGTTTTCTTGACTCCAACGCATAAGCCTCGATCTCCTTAGTCCATTGTGCGAGTTGGGGTAGCATTTCGACCATGAAGTCAAGCTTCTCTCGAGGGTTGTAATGTCTAAGGACAAGGTGCCCTACAACCAATCTTAAATGCCTTCATTTGTGCTATGCCCCTTGAAAGAACCATGTCGGCCTCCATTTTTGGATCTTCTCCGGAAAAATACCATTCTCCACATAGTTGTCACCATTGTATGCGTCCCTTGTTTTTGATAATCTCCATGGCCAAACTGACTTTGAATTTGCTCATATGGGTAAGCATAATGGTCCTAGATCTTATTATAATGCTGATTTGAAGAAGTTGGGAAATGCGTTGGGGGTGGATTGCATTGTTGTAAGTGTGAGTTCCATGAAGGGAATGAAGTCATGATTGCAAAACCTCATGGAATGGGAGAAAATGAAAGAGATGGAAGAAGAAAATGGATGAAAATGAGTGTAAATGGATAGAACAACTCAAAGAATGGTTTTTAACCAAATGGAGTCGCGGATGTGCTTGCATGTGCCTCAAAAGGCTGAATCCCAACAAGAACACATCAACTTGATGAAATAAAGTGAGGACCTCTGGTCCCCCAAGCATGCACCAAAAGCTGTTAGTGTAAAATCACAGCACCCCCAAATGAGTTCTATAGATCTACTTTTCTAAGGCAGAGTCATTTGGTGTGATTGCACAACATTGAGTTTTTCCCAAAGTGTGGGACTTTGCAGAATGGAAAAGCTCTCTAGATTAAAGGTTGGTTCATATTCCTAAACTACCTACCACAAGCTACTCCAATACAGGAAAACTAAATCTAACCTAATCTAACCATTCCAAAGAACCAAGGAGAGAGAGAGAAAAAATAGAGCCTACACTAAAGCGGTGATACACCCAAAGAAAAGGAAATGAGATATTCATTGAGGGAGAAAGAAAAAGAGAAAATGGAGATGAGGGAGGTTAAAAAAGAGTAAAATGGCCTAGATCTTCAAAATCACCATTAAACTCCATGAAACATGACATCTGCACCTCTGCAAATGTGAAATACATGCACAAAAAACAAATCGGAAGAGAGAGAGGCATGGAGAAACAACAAAATGATGCAAAGGGTTGAAGAACACCACAAAAACATATTTTTATTGCTCTGGAAGGTGCTGAGACCATTATATTCTGGAATAGAGGCACAATCACATTTTCTAGGCATAGGAGAAGGTTTCTTGCTCAAAAATGGAGTCAGGAAACAAATTTGATAGAGTTTCTCTATGCCCAAAATGTCTCTCCTCCTCAAAATGAGAAGTGTTACAATATATAGAAAGAATAAGAGAGAGAGAGAGAAGAGGAAAAGTCAAATCCTTCTCCAACCACCATGAGACACACATCAAATCCCACTATGAAAGTTCAACCACTTGAATATCAATGCGTTCGAATCAGCCCACAATATGTCACTTCTAGTTCCTATTGGATTGAATCGGATCGAGATCACGGTAGTTGAAGAGATTGGATTACTGTGTTAATGGCACGGAATAATTTTATTCATTTTTACCTATCGGGCCTGTAAAAAATGGTTTTTATGTTTCGATGGTGTAGAGGACGTTGATACGCTTCAGAAATTGTAAGATTTACAATATTTGAGCCCTAAGTCGAAATATATGCCCCATTTAAGTTTCTATCAGTCCGTACAAATGGGCGGGAAAATAATTTGAAATATGGGTCTCCTTTTTAATATGGGGCACGTGGTAGCCAAATTAGGGCATAATCGGGTTTCAGGTCCGTGATTTCAATTTTTTTGGCTAAGTCTTTTGCTTGGTAGGGCATATCTCTTGATCTAGGACACGAGGCGGTCTAGCACTCATTTGGAAACCCTTTCTCTATCTGATCAATCCTTGAATTAGTGCCATTTAGACACTTGACACTCTCTGCCGGTCGGCCCCATGCATTTACTATTCAACCAACTCTGCCCCTTTTGAGACTGGACACATGGAGGCACCAGGCTTGCTTGAAATCCCGATTCAAAATTTACCTTTGAAGGAGCATCGAGTTAACACTTGGCAGCCTCCGCAGGTCATGAAATTTTCAACGGTCCCTTTTATCCATTCGGATCCTGGGCTAGGTGGCGAGGTCGTGCTCGCTTTGGTCTCCATCTTTGGACTAACTCTTGGAGATGCACCAAGCTGAAAAGTGGCTGCTGTTGAGTTTTCTATACTTGATATTTTTGAGGTCCTCCCTTTGACTTATGTTGACTCTACCCCCGTTTGCCCGGGAGGCGTGGAGGCACGACACTTGTTCGAGCCTCTCCTTTTGGATTTCAACTTTGGAAAAGCGTGCCACACGACACATGGCTCTCTCTGTTGTCTCCTTCATACTTAGTCGATTTTTGGACTCTTTTTAACCATTTTGAGCCCGAAGACTTTGAATCTTTGCCGCTTCTTTTCCTTGAGCCTCTAGTTATTGACGGTGGTCGGCCTACTTCCCGACCCTTCCTTTTTCATTTTAAAGCTTGCTAAGTCATCCGAAATAGATTTAAGACATGGATTCACGTGATGAGATATGCTTCTTCTCTTTCTTCTACGCATTGAGATCGTTTAAAATTTCGAGAGCTCCACCAATCCATTGTAGAGTCCCTCTCTGACGGTTTGGCAAAATTTAAACATTTTTTCTCTTATCCTTTCTGTGCGGGGTCGTGGCTGATCAATATTTTGCCTGGGGGCAAAATATGGATAACAGAACATGAAGTTTTGAGTCACTTTTGGAAGATTCTGTGGAGGAAACTAGGGACACAACTACTGATTCAAGTAGTGGATATCACCCCCAAACCTGATTGGCGGTGAAAGTAGTGAACACAATCTTGGGAAATCTCCTTCGTTGCATAGTTGGAGAAAAGCCAAAACAATGGGACTTAGCTTTACCACAAGCTAAGGTTGCTATAATAGGTCGGTAAACATGTTAACAGAGAGGTCTCCGTTCTTGATTATATATGGTCGAGAATCCCAGGGGGCCCTAGATCTTATTTTGCTACCCGGTGAAGATGAAACTAGTGAGGATGCGGAAGAATTTGCAGAACACATTCTATAGGTGCGAGGATAAAGTGAGGGAAAAGTTGAAAGTGAGTAATGCATAATAAAAACAATTGTAGATATCGTAGGGACGGTAAGTGTATTCGAATAAGGAGATATGGTGATGGTTCATCTTAAAAGGAGAGGTTTCAAAAGGTAAATATAATAAACTCAAGTATAAGATGATTAGGCCATGTAGGATTAAGAAGAAAATGAGTGATAATGCCTACAAGGTGGAGCTATCGACAACTTTTCTATCTCACCGGTTTTTAATGTTTTTGACTTATATAAGTTTCCAATTCATGATGAAAATGTTGCGAGAGGAGGAAGAAATAAAATGGTAGCAGAGATGATGAAGAAGAAAAAGGAGAGGGTAATGTGTGTCTTGGACCGAGAAGAAAGTTAATACTAGACATGGGAGCTACATAGATATTTGAGTACAGTCGGAAGGTTTGCGTAAAAGAAGAAAATATTTGCATTCTGAGTGGAAGTTGAAGAATATTGACAATGCAAAATTAGATTAATTATGTCAATTGAATTCGCAGGAACTGAATTCTTTTTAACCAGGGGAGAATGACGCAGGAGCATAACTTGCAGAGACCATAACTTTTGATCCGATTGTTGGATTGTCTTGAAATTTTACATGGTGGTAGATTTACATTAGTATTATGCTAGGGTCTATATGCCTACTGGTTGTGGCTATTTTGGCACATTTTTGGGCCCGAATTCCTTCATCTAATGGCCTAAAATTAGCTCTAAATGTTTTTTCACTTTTGACTAGGTCTTAGAAATTTAATGACTTTTTTTGTGCTTGTTAGAATAAGTCAAAATTTCACGTGAGCCCTAATTTATGAAGGCATATTTGACATGCTAATTTTAGGGCCCAATCGAGTTGTTTTGTTAGTATGTAATTTTTGGCATTTTAGGGTTTTTAGAGTAGACATGAAATAAAAGGAGGATTGTAATGATGTAAAAGTTTAGTGTGGATTCCAGAATGAGAAGAAATCTATTTTGAAACTCCTGGTTTTTATTTGCAAAGTTGTTTATGTGTGTTTTCAAGGTATTTCAACCTCTTGCAGTTGGATTCACATCAAACATTTAGGTAGAAACTACGTCGGTTTTGAGGAGTGTGGGGGGCCGTGGTGGGGACCGTTTTTGTAAAATTCAAATTAGAAAAATGATGAGTGGATGAATGTGTAGTTAATGGGGTTGGGAAAGTTTGGTGAATAATTTGCATGGTCTAGTGGTGGACCTCGACATTTACTCGGCTTGTGAAGACGTGGGTGCCTCGGGTGATGGATTCGGGTGGACAATGGTCCTACCCCGACGCTCGAAAAGATGGCTCATAAACGTTCTTGAATTGTTTGAGGGTCTTGTGGACTTTATTTCTTTATCTTTGGTGGGTCGAGACTTCTCGTGGTTTGATGTATTTGTATTTGTTCGAGACTTCCTTGGTTTCTATTTACTTTATCTTACGCTCCTTTTTCGGGGGTTTTTTTGTCCCCCTCAAAGCCAAATATTGTTTACTATATCTAAAACAAATAATGTCTATCCACCTACCATTATTCATTTAATAAAAAAACCTTATTATTTACGTAATAAAAAGATGCAATTTTATTAAACAAAATTAAACATCTATGAAAGTAGTGAAAATTCTATCCAATATATATCCACGTGCCCATATCGTAATTTGTTTGTGTTTAAATTAGGACTCTAAAAACAAATTGTTTTAGTGTTTATAAAACTCTTAATCGAAGTCCTAATTAAAACCATCATAGTAGCTAATAAACCCCTTTTAAAGCATTTTATTAGATGCTTTACCATCTATAACATTTTACTTAATAAATCCGTTGGAAACTTGGAAGGAGTGGATGAATGCTGGATAGCTGTAGAGCACTGGTCCCAACAAAAGGTACGTTGGAAGGAGCGGATGAGCACTGTACAGCTGGAAGACAGCTGTAAAGCATGGCATGTGACTGTTGGAAAAAAGCTTAAGGCCGTTGCCAAACGCTCCATAAAATCCTTTCGAAGATTACATTCTCTCACATTGCAGCTGGTCTTTCCGAGATTGCTGTCGTCCCTCTTGTTTTTCGATTTCTATCTTTTTCCTTTGGTTTTTTTTTTTAGTGTGTGTTATGTCTCTTGTTTCTGTTCTGTGTACTTTGAGTGGTTTTTATCTTTATTGCTGTGATTCGAGTCATTTTGTCTTTGTATTTTGGGGATTTTAGTGGCTTTTTTGTCTAAATTTTTAGTTCTTTTGAGGGACAAGGACAGCAAAAGACGTGGTGTATAACCAGTCAGATAGCGGATTAACAAAGGTAGCAAAAGACTGCACAAGCAAGATATTCTGCGTTATGACGGTAAGCTTCTTTGACATTTTAATTCGATTCTCCTAAAAATTACAGATTACCAATAGTATTTTAGTTTTACTCCTTCATTTTGTAGATAAGATTACCTCATTTTAAATAATCCTTGTTTGTTCTGTTTATTCTTTATTTCATATGGATTTTCCTGAACGTTGTTTTAGCACAGTTCGGATTTATATTTTTTATGGTTTATGGCCCACCTAGGAGGGTTTACAGATCATTTCTAGAGTTTATATTGTACTTATGATGTGGTTTGGCGTTTAAATTTTTGTTATTTATTTTTCTCTGTCAGCATGGTTTATGGGTATTAGGCTTTTATCTTGCTAGGTTTTAGGCATTTAATAGGGGGTTAAACTGGCCAGGTTAGCGCAAGTAGTAGTGTTTACGAACTATACAGTTTGTTCCAAACATAATGTATCATGATTTTTTAGGTTTACTAGCCATTCTGTTAAGCTTAGAGGAGTCTGAATTAAGCATATGCTTTTATAGATCCAGACGAGTTCGTGAGATTTAAATGTTATTCGCTTCGCTTCTGTTGAATTTGGAAAGGCTTGATGATCTATTCATGCTTCAATGTTCCATCTCAAAAAAGTCATTTGAGTGCCCTGTGGCCACTCTGGAAGATAGATATTTTTAATATAGCTGTTATTTGAGAGTTATTGGTGTTTGTATAGTGTAGGCATTCTTGCAGGTCAACATTGCTTTTATAGCTACTTCTGCTAATTTTGCGTAGGGGACCTCCCAAATATGTTGTTTTACCGTTTATCATTGTTTTTATATGCTTTTATCTGATGTTTTTCCGTGCACATCAGATAGGCACCCTGTATTTACCCCAATACATAAATTAGATAAATTTCTTGCTTTAAGGATTTTGAATAATTAAATTACCACGCACAAATAAAATGCATGCAGGCACCTTGTATACCCCAATACATGCATCCATGCACCCTGTATATACCCGAATACATAAATTAATTAAATTTCTTGCTTTTATAGCTGCTTCTGCTAATTTTCTGTTAGGTACCCCCAAAATTGTTGTTCTACTTCTATTTGCCGTTTATTATTGTTTCATTATGCGTTTATGTGAAGTTTTTGTCCAAATACATATGCAATTAGTATGCTTTTTGGAAGCATATACCTTTATGCTTTTTTCATTCCGTTTTATTCATTAATATTTTGATGATGCCCCCTGAAAATCTGTAGCTCACTTGCAGTGTGTAGGCCTTTGTGTCCATAAGCTATATCAAGGCTTGGTTTATGTAGACTATAATGTTGTTTGATACGATAAATTGTAACTATTGTTGGGGCATTGATGATGTAGGAGATTCTGCTATCCTCGAGGGGTTACAAGGAAAAAAATGAGTGAGCATGCTGACTGTAAGTGAAATCATTTTGATTTCCTTTCATAGTTCTTCACACTCACTGTTTTGCTTGGCGTTGACGAATATAATCTTGAAGGGTTGGAGATATCTGCATGACGGGGGCTTCCTGCAATTGGATTGTGTCCTATCTATTGCTTGGTAATGATAAAGGGAATTGCACTAATTGGAACGCACCTCATCAGTGTGTAGCCTATATTAGTTGTTGTGTGTAATACAGAGTGTAACAGTGCAAGATGTTATTGGTGAAGTATAATATAGTCTAATAGTTTAGGATTTCAATAAATAGCTCACGGCAGATGAAGTATAAGAATTGATTGCTTCTGTATTATCCACAAATGTGATTTTGTGATTACCAGAAAATAATTGCACAAATTTGGAGAATACCCCACACAAGCTCTTTTTTCAGGGTCATTTTCACACGAGAAACAGTAGGAATATTTAAACCTCATTTTTCTACAGAGATCGAGTAGTGGGTTTATTTGCCCTGAGTAGTGGGTTTATTATGCTTTTATCTGATGTTTTTTTGTGCACATCAAATATGCACCCTGTATTTACCCCAATACATAAATTAATTAAATTTCTTGTTTGAACGGATTCTGAGTAATTAATAAATTACTGGACATATTTGATGATATCTATAACTAGATAAGATAACGATTATCTGCTATAGGTTTCACAAAACTAAGTTCTGCGGTTTCTTTCCATTAGGGGCATGATATGAAAAAGTAATTCAATGACACTTGGGGCTGTACCAATTATAACCGCCACCACTAGGCCTGTCTGACTATATTTGCCACCAGGGATCCGGACCAATAAACTATACCCTCTGCATTTAGGATGAAATACTACCAGAACAATTGTAATGCTGGAGAGAAGTTTTAATATGAAAAACAGTGGCGCTAAATCATTAAAATTAGTGCAACCAGTAACTCTTCCATCTTTGGTGACCCTTTTCCTAGTCACAAGAGCAATCCGAAAACATGTTTGTCTGATGGATTATGTAAAAGCCACTTTATTGTTCCATAGATCCATGTTTATATTTCTTTTCAGAAACAGAGTTGTGTGAAGTCAGGAATTTGGAGATGATAATTCTTAATTCTGCCACACTCAGTTCACTTGTACAAGTACTAGAAAGTAGGCTTTAAATAATTCTGTTCAAAATGTTTGATAACTAGATTATAAATGTTTGGTCTCATTGTTAAACTGAATGCGTTTGTTTTTGAATTTGTGACAGTTGTGAAGTTAAAATAAAAGACGCAGCTCCAAAAGTTAAGCCCAGTCATAAATAATTCTGTTTAAAATGTTTGATAACTAGATTATAAATATTTGCTGTCATTGCTAAACTGAATGGGTTTGTTTTTGAATTTATGACAGTTGTGAATTTAAGATAAAATACACAGCTCTGAAAATAAGCCCAGTCATGTTATGTTGTCCAAATACTTATGCAATTAGTATGCTTTCTGTTGGATGCATATACCTTTATGCCCCCGAAAATCTGCTGCTAAGTTGCAGGTTTCCATACCCTTTGCCATCTGTTGTATAGGCCTTTGTGTCCATAAGTTATATCAAGGATTAGTTTATGTAGACTATATTGTTGTTTGATACGATAAACTCTTAACTATTGTTTGGGCATTGATGGTGTAGGAAATTCTGCTATCCTTGGGGTGTTTACAAGGAAAATGAGCTTGCTAAGTGTAAGTTATATTTTGTTATAGTTCTTCACACCCAGTGTTCATTGTGCTCAACTATTGAGTACAGACTATTTCATAAAGTGTTTTGCTTGGCTCTGACAGGGGCTTCATCTAATTGGATTGTGCCTTATCTATTGCTTGGTAATGGTACAGGGATTCCTTTAATTGGAGTGCACCTCATCATGGCAGCTGTTAGTGGTTGAGTGTATTATATAGAGTGTAACAGTGTAAGATTGTAATGGTGTAATATAGAGTCTAATAGTGTAGGATGTTAATAAATATCTCGCGGCAGATGAATTTATAAGAATCGATTGCTTCTGTAATGCTATTTTATAATTACCAGAAATAATTGCACAAATTTGGAGAACACCCAAAAGATCTTTTTTTTTTTTGGGTCAATATCACACGAGAATGGTAAGCATTGCTGGTCAACTTCTCCTCTTCACTTGCAGGTCAGCCGCGAAGGAAACAGTAGGAATATTTAAACCTCATTTTTCTACAGCGATCGAGTAGCGTGTGTAGTGCCCTGATATGCAATTGGTACTGGTGATAAAAAATTTGTTTTAAAACTATGATTTTCTTGATGTAAGGATCAACGATTTCAGAATTTTTATATGAAGATTATGGACTTTAAAGGGCTGCCAAAAGAAGCCTTATTGAAAGGGCTATTAGAGGACTGCTTAACGAAGGTTTTGCATTTATTTTCCATTGGTTAACAATATTTACTTTTGTAATATGTACGCAGATTTGGAGTGGTGATCGAAGAGCAGTTTTCACTTCTCTTCTATGTTTTCTAGAATGGCATACCATATTATTTTTAAATGAATAAAATTATTATTTTTAGGGCCGGAAAGGCTCCTCGAAACCCTCAAGGACAGGTCTGTGTTCCTCAAAAGTGTTTATGTATTTTTTGAGTCTGTGTTATGTCTCTTGTCCCTGTTCTGTGTAGTTTGAGTGGTTTTTATATTTATTACTGTGATTTGAGTCATTTTGTCTCTGTATTTTTTTTGGGGGATTTTAGTGGCATTTTGTCTAGATTTTAGTGGCTTTTTTGTCTAGATTTTTGTGTTCCTTTTGAGGGAGAAGGGCAGCAAAAGAAGTGGTTTATAACCAGTCAGATAGCGGATTAACAAAGGTAGCAAAAGACTGCGCAAGCCAGATATTCTGGGTTATGACGGTAAGCTTCTTTGACATTTTAATTCGATTCTCTAAAAATTACAGATTACTAATAGTATTTTAGTTTTATTCCTTCATTTTGTAGATAAGATTACCTCATTTAAAAAAATCCTTTTTTGTTCTGTGTATTCTTTATTTCATATGGATTTTCCTGAAGGTTGTTTTAGCACAGTTCGGATTTAGATGTTTTCATGTTTTATGGCCCATCTAGGGTTTACTGTTGTAGTTTAGCGTTTAAATTTCTTGCTATTTATTTTTCTTTGTCCGCTTGTTTTATGGATATTTGGCTTTAGGCATTTGATGGGGGTTAAACTGGCCAGGTTAACGCAAGCAGTAGTGCTGAAGAACCTTTCAGTTTGTTCCAAACATAATGTATGATGATTGTTTAAGCTCACTAGACATTCTGTTAAACTTAGAGGAGTCTGACTTAAGTATATATGCTTTTATAGATTCAGATCAAGTCGTTTGATTTAAATGTTATTCCCTTCTGTTGAATTTGGAAAGTCTTGATTATCTGTTCGTGCTTCAATGGCCACTCTTGAAGATATATTTTTTTAATATAGCTGTTTTTGAGAGTTATTGCTACTTGTATAGTATAGGCATTATTGCAGGACTACATTGTTTACAACTACTAAAATTTGCTTTTATCATTGCTTTTATAGCTGCTTCTGCTAATTTTGCGCAGGGCACCTCCCAAAATTGTTGTTCTAGCGTTTATTATTGTTGTATCTGTTGTTTTTTTAGTGCACATCAGATACGCACCCTGTATTTACCCCAATACATAAATTAATTAAAATTCTTGTTTGAAGCGATTCTGAATAGGTAATAAACCACTGGACATATTTGATTATATCTATAACTAGATAAGTTAATGATTATCTGCTATAGATTGCACAAAACTAAGGTCTATGGTGTCTTTTCATTAGGGGCATGATACGAAAAATTAATTCAATGACACTTGCGGCTGTACCAATTATAACCCCTGCCACTAGGCTTGTGTAATTATATTTGCCATCGGGGACCCAAACCAATAAACTATACCCTCTTCATTTAGGATGAAAGAGAGTGGCGCTAAATCATTAAACAGAGTAATGCTGGAAAGAAGTTTTAATATGGAACAGAGTGGCGCTAAGTCATTAAAACTAGTGCAACCAGTAACTCTTCTATCTTTGGTGGCCCTTTTCCTATTCACAAGAGCAATCCAAAAACATGTTTCTCTGATGGATTATGTAAAAGCCACTTTATTTTTCCGTAGATCCATGTTTATATTCATTTTCAGAAACAGAGTTGTGTGAAGTCGGGATTTGCAGATCATATTTCTTGATTCTGCCAGACTCAGTTCACTTGTACAAGTACTGAAAAGTAGGCTTTAAATAATTCTGTTCAAAATGTTTGATAACTAGATTATAAATATTTGGTCTAATTGTTAAACTGAATGGGTTTGGTTTTGAATTTATGACAGTCGTGAAGTTCAAATAAAATACACAGCTCCGAAAACAAACCCAGTCATTTTATGTTGTTCAAATACTTATGCAATTAGTATACTTTCTGTTGGATGCATACCTTTATGCTTTTTTCCTTCTGTTTTATTCATGAATATTTTGATGATGTACTATTTTATTGATTTGTATTTAGGTGATGTCCCCTGAAAATCGGCTGCTTACTTGCAGGTTTCCATACCCTTTGCCATTTGTTGTATAGGCTATATCAAGGCTTAGTTTATGTACACTATCATGTTGTTTGATACGATAAATTCTGGGGCATTGATGGTGTAGGAAATTCTGCTATCCTAAGCGTGAGCATGCTAAGCGTAAGTAAAATCATTTCCTTTCATAGTTTGTTATAGTTCTCTATACTCGGCGTTCATTATGCTCAACTATTGAGTCCAGACAATTTCAATAAGTGTTTTGCTTGGCTCTGACAAATATATTCTAAGGGTTTGATATATCTGCATGACAGGGCTTCCTCCAATTGGCACCTCATAATGGCAGCTGTTAGTGGTTGAGTGTTATATATAGAGTGTAACAGTGTAAGATTGTATTGGTGGAGTGTAATATAGAGTCTAATAGTGTGGAATGTCAATAAATACCTCACGGAAGATGAATTATAGAATTGATTACTTCTGTATTACCCACAAATGTTATTTTGTGATTACCAGAAAATAATTGCACAGATTCCTTTTTGGGGTCATTATTACACGAGAATAGTACGCATTGCTGGTAAACTTCTCCCTCTTCACTTGCAGGTCAGTGGGAATATTTAACCCTCATTTTCTACAGAGATCGAGTAGTGTGTTTATTTGCCCCGCTATACAAATGGTAATGGGAATGATGTTTTTCATTTTTAAAACAATGATTTTCTTGATGTAAGGATCAACGATTTCAGCAATTTTTTATATGAAGATTATGGACTGTAAAGGGCTGCCAAAAGAAAGCCTTATTGAAAGGGCTATTAGAGGACTGCTTAACGAAGGTTTTGCATTTATTTTCCATTGGCTAACAATATTTACTTTTGTAATACGTACGCAGATTTGGAGTGTCATCGAAGAGCAGTTTTCACTTTTCTTCTATGTTTTTAGAATGGCATAAGAATGACATAATGAAGGAAGATTCGGAGTTTTATGTAAGTGTTTAATGTAATTATACTTATAAATTATCACATTATTTTTAAATAAATAAAATTATTTTTTTGAGGGCCGGAAAGGCTCCCCAAAACCCTCAAGGACAGGTCCTTGGAAGGGTGCGTTGTCCATTGTAAATAGGGTAATAATTTTTCTTTTTTTTGTGTTTTATGTTCTAAGTAAATGGTATGCTTAATAATATAAAATCTGAAAATACAAATTTAGCTTTAATATATTAAGTAGGTTGTTAATTATATTTTATGATTTATTTATGTGTATTAAGTTTTAAGATTTTAAAATGTTTTATATAAATTAATACATTTTGGAATGAATAAATTAATAATTATTTATAGCCCCAATTAGATATATTACATTAAACTATGCAAATGTAAAATGTAAATGTGTGTTGAGGAAAATTAAATTGTTTTCTTATATTAAAATTATTTATATGAATTTTAAGTAAATGGTATCGTTAATAATTTTAAATCTGAAATTACATTTTAAGTTTTAGGTGGTTAATTGTTTTATAATTTATTTGTCTACTAAATTTTATTAAAATATTTTTAATATTTTATATAATTTATTAATAATTATTCATTGTCCCAATCGAATATAGTACATCAACATTTGAGGAAAGGAATCGTTCTTTTCTATGAAATTAAAATGGTGGTACATCTTTTAAGATTTAAATTTTTATTTAAAATTTTCATACTTATTTATCCCCCAATCGAATATTAGTACATCAAATTATGCAAATTTAAATGTGTTGAGGAATGGAATTGTACTTTTCTATGAAATTAAAAATGGTGGTACATCAAATTATGCAAATTTAAATGTGTTGAGCAAAGGAATTGTACTTTTTATGAAATTAAAAATGGTGGTACATCTTTTAAGATTTAAATGTTATATTTATTTATTTAAAAAATATAA